>MQTX01000093.1:629532-644396 GCA_009735665.1 Angiostrongylus cantonensis
GTCCAACTGCCATACCCTACGAAGTGCAGAGTTCAGTCAGCCATAGTCCACAAAATGCTTTTCTCTACACTTCATTATTTAATTAGGAAGAGGTATTAATAGGATAAAAATTTAAAAGTATTCTTCCCAACAAATTTCTCAGTGGTCATAACCGGCCGCGAAAAATTGGGCGTAGTCCTGAGCAAGAGGCAAGCAGAAGTAGGCGTGGTCGTGTATTTGTTAAACTGTTTGAAAAATATAGCTATTGAATACTAGTACTAAATGAAGAAAATTACCATAATCACAGTACTAGTGAATATGAATTGGTGCACTATTAACGAGATGAGTTTTACCTTACGTAAATACAAATAATTTCATAGAGCACATCAAATGACATAAGATCCAATCTAAATAGGTCAACGACTGGCAAGCCACCTGAAGAATAGATAATAGCTCAAAAGCTAAAAGCAAGACCAACTTGCTGAACAAATCTTATAATTGATATCAAGAGTATTTATATAAGTATTTACAAGCAGTACGTTATACTATCCGCCAGTAATTAATGAGAACTAGGTTAAACGTTAGTGAAGATCCGGGTTCACTTTTTTCGTCTTTGGGAATATGATTCTGATCCAGTGGACAGAGACTCCTGAAATCTCAGTACAGCCATCTTAGTAAAGACATGTAAGACATTCCTTTCTTCAATGTTAAAAAAAAACCAAGAAACAGAGATAAAACAGCAAACTAACCGATGTAGAGGGCACCCTCAAATGATGACTACTCAACCGCTTTTCACCTGGATCAGTTGGTGGTTCTAAAAATTGATCGCTCCGAAACAGTCATGAAACATTTTATTACGAACATTTATCAACGCTTTACTTACTATATCATTACTCAGAGTATAAAAATGTTGTTGGGTCTTTCCCCTTTTGACGCTAAAGATTTCTACAAGCACGCTTAGAAGCGGCTATAATAAAGGGAAATGCTGGATTTATTCGGGAAATCAAAGTCGTTGTTTCATTTCAAACTCCAATACTAATTTTTAAATAAAACACTGTGTCCGTGTTGTACATCACGTTAAATTCCAGTTCTCATTCTATATTCCCCGTTGTTTCGGCTTTAAGCTACCAGATACCCAATTAGGTCGATAGAACATAAATGGAGAAAAGTGAACTCAATGAATATAAAAAATGATCTCTGTTTTTTATAGATCCTTTCACGACCATGTATTCATATTATTTAACGTTTTGACTTTAAGTGAAATTTACAGCTTCATTGACGAGCACAATTTTAAGACTTAAACTAAAATAGATTCGTAAACAACAGTTCTAGACATTGCCAAAGAACTAGGCAGAAGTACAAAACAATTTCGGAGTAGGTCACCCGAACTGCAAATGCAGACTTAAGCAATCGAGTGCAGCTGATGTGCTGAACTGAAAGAAAAACAAAAGAGATGGGCGCTACGAAATCTCATTTATGCTTCTTTTCGCGACGAACACCATGTGGTGCAATTTCCACTAAAGATCCCAGTCACTTGGGAACCGTAAGCAAATACATTTAGCTCAATACCCGCTACGCGAGCCCACCGCTACTACTTATTCATCAATTCGTGTAAAAAGCAGCTCGAAAACTAGGTAACCACAGGTCCGCAGATCAGAGAGAGGGTCGCAATTCAATTACGAAATAAATCAGTAAAGCTATGCTGCCATTCATTCCACATTTCTTGGTTGCATACTGACAGGAAAGGAATGGTAGTTGTACTATATCCGACAATGTTAAGCGTAAGGCTGGACAATGATAAAGCAACAAAACACAGCGCAGTGACAAAATTGCAAGAAAATTAAGCTTAAGATGACTTTTGAAGCCCCGAAAGATGGAACCGTCCAAATATAACAAATAGAACACACAGTGTAACAAGGTGAAGTAAACTCACCAACATTTTCGCAGTAGTTCGATAACCTTAACGGAAAGAGCCTATCAATACTTAATCCACCCTCTCGCCTAGATGAAGGAATAGTTGATAATGCATTGCGATAGCCATTCGTAATAGCACGTATTGCTTCCCCCTCCATTTGACCACGATATTCAATGAAGTTTTTTTCGTAATCAGCAACCTTGAGAATATAAAAAGTAAGCCGAACAACTCAGTTATAACGAAAAAGAAAAGACTTTCGAAACCTAATCTAACCTTTGCCTCTGCAATTTCCGCTCTCCTCTCAGCTGCTTCTCTTTGGTCCTCAAGTAACTTCATGTGCTGCTGCATTTCCATGATTCTAACTTTTGCGATTCGCTCCCGTTCCGCATCGATCGACCTTGTTTCTTGTAGATATTGGTCCTAACATACAACTCTGTACTGCATGATAAATTGAGCACATAGTAAAACTGTTTTACTTTGACACGGATTGCCCGCCCTCACTGATTGTGACTGTGCGGGCCCTAGCACAATCTCCATTTTTTCGGAGATTTCATGGTTTAGCCACTGTGGTTCCATGGAATTCCGAAGTCAGCCTGCCCAAAGTCTGCTCCGGGTCGTTATCACCACAGGCGGTCGCAGCCCTTGTGGATCAGAGGGAGATTTCCCACCATTCGACTAGTTTGATACCAGGACGGTGGTCGATCCTGGCACTGGTTTACTCTTAGCTAGGCTTCCTGATGGAAATGCCCGCCGCACTTCTTCTTAGTTTGGAAGACCCTGCCAGGGGATGAAACCCCCGCTGCACCACGCAGCTCCATACGCAGGAACACCTCCCAGCCACAATGAGGTGGTAAACCGTAGGGAAGTGCAAAATTGTTTTATGTCTAGTAATATCACATGTGAAAAAACCATTCATAGTGCCGACTCCAAACTGATGACCTTAACCATCAAAATTTTTGCGAAAAAAATCCACCATCTGCTTTGTTATTTCATCTTCCCGACGTTTCACATGAGCTTCAGCAGCATTTTCCACTTTCTTCAGTTTTTCCTCGAGTACACTAATTTGGTTGTCTCTATCGTTCACCTTCAAAGTGCATAAAAATGAATGCACAAAAAGTTCGTCATGCTTTGTTAATCCAAAAGAAAATAAACATTTGGCCGCAAAAAAACTAAAGCATTTGATCTCTTTACCTTCCCTTGATTTGCTTGAAGAGCTTCCTCTTTCATTTTTAACTCCTCCATAAGACCATGAAGACGACTTTTCATTTCTGTAAGGAATAGATTACTGTGCCAATGCAGTTAAAAATAAGAAAGAAGGACAGTATTTCTAATTCAATGCTATACAAAACGAATTTACCTTCAAGCTTTTGTTCCAGATTATCGTTGTGGTTCCTGAGTGCATCTCTTTCAAAACGCAGCATATCAAAATTCTTGTTAACCTCTTTGAGTTCCTAAATTCTATTAATGCTGGCATTGGCATTGGCAACATACGTGGGAAATCATATACTTAGTACACAAAGCATATATAATCATCGGTGATTTTTCACCTCATGTTTCCGGATCGCACAGCGCCACAGTTATAACACATTTTCAGAAACTTCACAATCTCTGCTGAACGTAAGAGCCTCCCAACCACAGTATCATAGGAAGACATCGTTATCCAAACATCGATGCACAATACAAACGGTTTATCTAACACTTACGATATTACAATATTTTAGTTTATATTTCCTGCTTATTCTTTTCTTCATTTCAGGGTACAATGTGAAATAGTACCCAAGCCTCCGAAAAAGGTAATTGTGGCGAGTTCGAAGCACACCTGAGGCTACCAGCTTCGCTTATATTTCAGCAACCTTGTGGCAAATCAGAGAGCAAATAAAGATTAACATATGGGGATTTCGACTGCGGCTTCAACTTAACTAGGCTCAGAGCCGGTTTGTGTTCTCCAGTTCATTCCTTTCCCCACAGTTCACCGGCTCATCGTGACTGGGAGGTGTTCCTGGGTGTCGAGATGCGATATACAGCGGAGGGATTCGTCTCTTAAGCAGGGTCTCTCAAGTTCAGAAGTCCAGCTTTTCCACCACGAAGGATAGCTAAAAGTAAACAAATACAAGGAGCGGCCATGGTCCTCCTATCAAACTAGTCGCATGGTGGCAAAATTCCCTCTGATCCACAAGGGCTGCGATTGCCTGTGGTGGCAACCACCTGGGTCAGATTTTGGCTAGGCTGACATCGGGACTCCTTGGATATTAAGCTTGAGCTGGCACAACTAATAAGAAGGGCCGTTCAAGTATCCATGTATCTAATTAGTTCATTCCAGTCTATGTGAGATAAGCGATAGCATTATAAAGGTTAAAACTGGCTGGGAGAAAAGCGAAGTGAGAGCGTTGATTGGTCCAGTGGGTAACTTTCATGCAGTTATCAGTTATAAAAGACACAAGAATTTTGAAATCAACAAGAGATATTCGTATCGAAACGACGACTCTATGTCCAATGCGTCGTTTTCTTGTTCAGCAATAGCGAGGTTGTTATACAACATACATTTACTTCCATAGAAAAACACACAATACAATACAACAGCAGCTGACGTTCCGCAGTGCCGAGGTTAACAGAAAGTCGATCCTGGGAAATCTATGTCCAATATTGCGAAACTCCACAGAGTAAGTACCAACTAACAGTGGGTATTAGCAATCTACTGTGTTCATTTCAATCGCTAATGTTGGGAGTAGAGCATCCGAAACGGATGGTAAGACTTGGCGAATTACATGAGCAGGATGATTGCATAATTGCGTCCAAAACAAGATTTTCTGCATTTGGAAAGGTTGTGAAGAAAATCATCCACGACAGAATGTCTACTTCAATCCTATCGAAGCCCAAGATCACCTGCACCCATTTCAAATCACAAAGTATGAATGTGCCTTTTCCCTTCCGTAGTCGAATATGGTGTATCGTTGGTCAAGCCATGTACGATATGGATTTCGAAAAGGATTTTGCCGCATGGACCACATCCAAATCGTGTCCAGGATCACCGAAGTCTGTCGGGAATACCACTTGCCTCTAGTCCTAACCTTTTTCGACTATGAAAAAGCGTTTGACAGTGTCGAAACGAATGCAATCCTATCAGCGCTCGTCGACCAAGGAGTGGACCCGTCCTGCATAAGAACTCTGTCCGACTATTATCGGAACTGTACTATGAAAATACAGCTTTTCCATCGACCTCTTACCATACCCATAGGAAAAGGTATTCGACAGGGCGATGCAATATCGCCAAAGTAAGTTGGTCAAGCCACAAATCATCTACTTCCAACAAGAATAAATCTTAGACATCTGGAAGTCTTAATGGCACTCCACGTTCAGCTCCTAACACGTTACTTATTAGAATGCATGTTTCCCAGTCAGTGGAAGGCCAGCAAGACCGTGTTATTGCACAAGAAGAGAAACACGCACGACGTTAGCAACAATCGCTCAAAACGACAGTGTAACACCCATATGCTCTTCAATCTAATTATCCTCAACAGGGCTGACAGAACACCGGATGAAGGGCCGCTATGTGAACAAGCACGGTCTCGAGATGGCACAGTAGGCCATATCCACACGATAACGATATTCGTTGAATTATTGTAACAGCACAAAAAACTGCTTTCTCACTTTCACCAATTGAAGAAAGACTTCTAAATCAGCTTAAAGAGATCACGCGGACACCGTAGAACACAAGACAAGTGGGTACTTAATACATAAGAATGGTTCAGAGGCTATGGAACTTCACAATTAAGATATCATCTTTATGAAATACGTCAATTTTGACGTAAAGAGAGTGATCAGCAAGGCGACACAATCTCGCCAAAATTATTTACAACTCTCAAGGACACTGTGCGATAAATGGGATGAAAAAATCGCTCAAGCATTTTCCAATTAGTATTTCAATTTCGCCTGCCTTCAACTGAATCTCAAAAAGACGACGTTCTTAAGAGATGTATTTGCTTCTCATGCCGCCATTCATGCTGCTTGAGAGGTCAACATAATCAGCGACTCAGCTATAAAGGTAAACAGGAGCAAGCGAGTGGTTTGGAAGCTCCGAAAATTTAATGGGTAGAAGAAACAGCTCCTTATTTAAGTCAACAATATCAAGTAAGAAACGGAAATTGAAGCACAACCTACGCTATTGGATAAAACCAAAAACCCCGGTACTACGAGATATCATGCGCAAAACACGAAGAACATCGACCTGATGGTCAAAACTCTTCAAGGCATTGGGATCAAAAACACGCTACTCAGCTAGTTTTTAATGCACGCAGCACCCACCAGGGTACTTGCATGCAACACGGACAACTTTATTAGCGCCAGCTCGAATCACTTGACGAGAGGAGAGGTAATATAGGTTATATATATATATTTATATATATATATATATGTAAAATGTAAACATGTATATGTTCATAGTCATGAAAAACGTAAAAAAAACACCATGTCCATTTCAAGGAATTGAAATCCTATATAACAAAATACCCAAATTTTCTAGAATCCAACCTCTCGTTTTGCTTCAAGCTGTACGGTAGTATGTTTGAGTTGATTTTGGAGTGTGTTACTCTGCGCCAATGATAAGGCGTGTTTCTAAAAACATAAGGGTTACTCATAACGACGAACAAATGCGACACAATCTACCTGTCTCCATTTTGTGATATCAACTGCAGAAGTCTGCTCCAGTGCACGCAAGGCGTCAACTGTTTGTTTCGAAAGCACTCGAACCTAACGGATAGAATTTATTTCATACAAGAAAGAATGTGTAGAAAAAGGATCTCTTCTATGTACAGTCTTTGTTTTCGTGAGTTGTCTCAAAAATGCAATGCCTATGTGAAACCTGGAACCACTGCTCAATTCTATCTGCTCCGTCGTCTACAGGTCTTTAGTTGAATGTGCCTCAATCAGACTGACAAAACGTTGGATAAGTAGTTATGCAAGCTAGCATGGGGATAGTGAGACTTCACTAACAGTGGACCATGACAATGTGACAATTAGACTCGCTGGTGTATCGACACAATACACAATATCATTCGGTCTTTCACAACGCTAAAAAGTGCCAGTGATGCAATCTGCAGTTCCTCGACGAATCAACAAAAGATAAGATGATATTGGTGATTATTTTACCAAAACGTTTCCACTGTAACGCGTGTTGTGTCCTTTTCTGGCGCCTTAGGATGAGTATAAGCACGCGCCAACGACTGACGAAAACTTTGGAAGCAAAGCAAGACTTGCTCATGTAGTAAACGATTAACAACCTTAACATACGAGATATAGAAGAAATTTGACACTACCACCACCATTCTAGTTACTTAATTTTCAATAAAACTACCTAAAGTAAAGGTTTGGATAGACTACCAAACACCTTATTACGAATGGCAAACCAACATGAGGCTCTATGTTCCCAATCAACACTCTTCTTAATGAACTCAGATCGAACGAGTACAACAAGGATCAAAAAACGAAACTACAAAATGATGGGAACGACGTTCGAAAAACGATGGAAACGAACAAGGAAACTGAAATGCACACCTCACCTTATCAACAATATGGTATTGACTCCGTACTACTTGAGTCCGTAGAATTTCGACCGCATTCTGCAAACTTTTTCGAAAGTCTTCAAAGTCTTAACCGTTTTATGTACTGCCTACTCTTTTTAATGGCAAGGCATATTGCGAAATATCTCAGCATCATTGAAGTTATTCTTTAAAGCCTGTTCTACAGGAATTCGCAATTCATAAAAGAACATCTATTTACATGAAGTTCGCGATTTCTCTTATGAAGTTGTTCCTTTTCACGTTCACTGATATGGCAACGAAGTGCGTAACGTTCGAGTTGGTCACGAGCATCCGTTTCAGACAGCTTCTGGGAAAGACAAGCAGTAATACTCTATCTTCGAAAACTTTCGTTGGAAACAACATGGTACCACATTTAACCCAAAACTGAGCTAAGCATAAATAACCACAAAGGAAAAATGGCAAAACATGCACTTTTCACGAACTATTAAAACATGAATTTCCAAACACACGAACATTTAGTTCATTCAGTTCTGCTTCGAATGTTAGAGAACTTTGTGAGAAAAGAGAGCCATCTCCGTATATAGCGCAGACTCGGCCCATATCTTGCGCTAACTTTGAAAACATTTTGTCCAAGCAAGCAGATATCCTAGAGAAAAAGCTTATAACATTCTTCACTTTCACCGGTAGAAAATCTTACCTAGAATGGCCAATAATTATCTTCACAAATCATACAAAACAAAGAAAGAAATAGATCTCAACACGCTATATTAACCACCCAGAAGCTTAACTGATAGTTTCACACCACCACAGTAAAACCACCACATGCAAAAAAGCTAGATAGGAAAGGTTATTGTACATAAATTAGCCTAACTATGACCTAAACATAACAATGAAAATTTTCTTGAAGCAAACCTCTCGCTTGTCATTGCTGAATTCGCTTTCAGATCGATTTCCGAACCATGATTATTTTCATCCCAATTATCATCTGCGGGCAACAATTCGTCCGCAACGGGGCACTCGTCTGAAGGATTCCTGTAAACCACAACTTCCTAACAGATTTCACCATGAACAATAAATCCAAAAAATATTTCGAATATCAGTGGAAACATCACAAATCTCTCGGAAAACCTTGCAGAAACACTATACCCATTTCTTCACAATTAATGACGACAAATACGGAAACTTTGGTAACTGTTTTTCCAAAAACCTATTAAATAACAAAACAAACACGCCAAACACTTCACAGTGTCTCATCGACTAATTTGCCGACCAACTTGACATTTGCTAGCATTAAACACGAAACTCGTTAAAATGTGGGAGAAAAATAAATATTCTGTGCTAATTTAATGAGTCTACTAATTACTTGAATGCTTGGACAACCCGTCTTCACTGGTTGTGCGGACGCCAACACATTCCCCGTTTTCTCGGAGTTACGCTGGTCTAGTCATTGTTTCCCTGGATTCCTAACGCCAGTGTGATCAAAGTCTGCACCAGGTCGTCGCCATCACAGGTAATCGCCGTCCTTGCGGAACAGAGGGATTTGCCACCAAGCGACAAGTTTGATACTAGGACGGTGGCGGATCCTGGTATTGCTTTGCTTTTAGCTGGGCTTCGTAATGAAACGCCAGACTCATTCCAAGCTTGGGAGACACTGCCCCAGGTGGACGAATCATCCCGCCGTACATCCCAGCCCGACACCCAGGAACATCTCCCAACCACGATGAGGTTGTAAACCGTTGAGAAGGACTCCACTAATTAAACAAACATTCTCTGATGATCGAATGAATTCATATCGACCTAGCAGCAATATATATGCTGCCGCTGATATCAGTAAATAACCAGCCAGGACCATGGACTTGCAGGCAGTACAGCTCTACATTGTGCAAATATTGCAGTTAATATTGCCTTTTCCCTCATATCAATAAGAAATTAAGCTCTATAAAATAAATATAATGCTAACCTGCTATTACTTTCAAATAATTTCCTTGATGACGATGGACGATGGTTATTAATGACGTTATACTTGATAGCTTCTGCACCCACAGGAATAGAAGAACCAATAGATTCAGCCAGAGACGACAATTGATCAGTGCTCATTTCCTGTCTCATGCAAAGTGGAACAACGATCAACATAAACTGATCACCATTAACAACTATAATATGTATAAGCATAACATCATCAAACAGCACTATCCAATCATCTTCGCAAGCATTAACCACCCTTTTAAAACAACTAAGCATGAGCTAAACACTCGTAATGAATGGTTTATGAGGAGAGGAGTTTATCCCTACGTCCAACTACCGAACAAGTTTAGTTCAGATATCGAGGACGATTAGTTATCCATACAGAGAACAAAGCAGCAAAAGAAGGAATTTTTTTTTCGCTAAACAAAAACAACACAGTCAAAACATTTAAATTCAGACGATAACAGCGAAAATAGTATAAGAACTGATTCAACAGGAAACAAGTTCAGAAGACAATTAAGGCAAACAACATTCTTCAAGTTGCAGAGATCACTAACTAGCAAAGAGGAAATTTCCAAATTTTACTACCTGAACAATGGTAACAGACAACTCTGCTTCGTGCTGTTTACAGTATTGCTGACATTTCTTAACCACAAGAAACTGCTTTTATTTCTTTGCAATTCTTGTTCGCAAAGCATTACTCCAAATTGACGACTTCAACGGTTTTTGGAGGTTCGATGTTGAGCTCTTTGTCGACATCGAACGACTTCACCATTTCTGCTTCCAAATCAGCCTCTTTCTCAAGCAACTACAACAAAGATTAGACAAATAAAATAGAAAAGCAAGTCATAAAAATTACAGAAGACAAAAAATGAAAAGTAAACATTGAGAAAAGAAAGTGTCACATAATGTGAAATAGTTGTTCGTTACAACAATATTACATTTCATATACTCACCTTATCAATATCTTCCTTCATTTCCGTGTAGAAACTCTTAACTTTGTCGGAGGTTTTTGTACCTAGAATCTCAGCCACAGCATCAAAATCTCGTCGATAACGTATTAGGCCTATAACATGCATTTTGGTAACAGTGAGTAAGAGACTTAGAAAATAGTATCTTCCCAAAAATATTATTGAAAAATGCGAAATGGATCCAAACATACGTGTAATGAAGAGCTAATCACTAACAAAGAAGTTCAGTGGCGATATTATATCTGAATCTCATTAAAATCCCAATTATAACGCTTACAATGAAAGGCAATTATACGTTCCTCTTCGGTCCAAGTATGACTTCCTCTTACTCTGTCCCGGCGTGAAGATCCCTCCTCGTCCTTCTTGTCCTCTTTGGCAGCAAGCGGCCTGCATAGAATATTACTGCAACTATGACGATCATTGATACTATACATATGTATATACATATGTATATATATATATATATATATGTATATATACGCATATGCATATATTTATGTACATGTATATGTATACATATATACATATACATTTATATACATATTTGTACATATATACATATATATGTACATATATATACATATATATACAAATACATATAAATAAATACATGCATGTACATGTATAGGTACACATACATATGCATAATATGCATATACATTTATGCACGTATGTATATACAGATATGATGTACCCGTGTATCACGGAGTTCACTCACAGATGGTTAAGTTTTTCTTTCGGTTAGGTGCGAGGTAACGTGACGAGGCACATGTGTCAGATCATGAGGGATCTCAAGGCGATTAGTCGCGAGACTAGGTGGCGCGCCCACAGGTGGCGGATAGAGGTTACTTGCAGAAAAAAAGCGACCTTTGCTTCCCTGAGGCGTAGGTGTCTCGGGGACTGGCTCCCTGTTAATGCTACGCCAATTTGGCACATACCTCCTATCGCTGCGAGGACGCATTTATGTATGCGTGCATTTGTGTGCTATCGTTTATGCGGATTGTATTGTACGAGTTAATTCGGCCAAAAGCTTGCAATTAAATGACAGGGAAGTCTATGGAATGCGGTTAGGAGTTGCCTCTAACAAATAAGCTCCATGTCCACTCTGAGAGTGCCTGACAAGCTACAGCTACCCAGCCCCCACGTTCAGAGCTCAGTAAGCTACAAGTGAGTAATCAAAAAGCAAAACGTAGTTAAAGTAACGGGCCTCATTCCCCTGACCGCTAAAGAGCCCACTTCGGCAACAGTGGGAAGACGTGTAAGGAAAGGCTTCCAAAATCTTAGAGCTTAAAGAGCTGCCAAAATTGCAAAGGACTAAGATGGCTATCTATAACTACAATACATGGTCACTTGCAACTAAGTCCTCGATAGAGTACTTGACAATGCAGACAAGAAGGATAGGGTACGACGTCTTTGGCTGAGACGAGACGACGCCACCCATTCAACGCTGTCTATGACGCTGGAGAAGAACTGTTCCTCGGAACATACGACAGTAGAGGAGTAGGCGGTGTCGGCGTTCTCGTCAACACGAGTTTGTCCATAAACATCTTTTCATTCGAAAGACTAACAACCTGAATGAGACTTTACGACTAAAGGAATGTGGATTAATACCGGCAATGACAATCTTCGTCGTTAAAGCGTCGACATCAAACTAACGAAGCACTCGAAGCGTACTATATAGTCTTGGAGCAGCTCTACAGAGAAGATCATACATTCTTCAAAGTCATCATTGTAGATTGTAACTGTAAGATTGAACCCAAAAAACGTCTGAAG
This sequence comes from Angiostrongylus cantonensis, assembly GCA_009735665.1. NCBI lineage: Eukaryota > Metazoa > Nematoda > Chromadorea > Rhabditida > Metastrongylidae > Angiostrongylus > Angiostrongylus cantonensis. Next base: position 641,673 of record MQTX01000093.1, read on the forward strand.
AACGTTACATTAGGACCCATGGATCAGAATGGAACGATCAAAGTAAGCGGCTGTCTGAGTTTATCATCACGACCAAGACCGTAGTAACTCGCAATTCAAAAAGCTCCACTCTCAATGGGAAACGTGGTGGTTTCCCAATAGAGAGTACCATAATGAAGTGGACATCAAAGTAAATCAAAAATTTTGCCTAACCGATGTCTTCGTTGTCCCAAAACTCTACAAAGGACCATAACTATGAAAAAATTGGACTTCGAGAAAATCTCAGAAAACGATGTTCATGAGGAGTGGACTAGTTACGTATGGCCCATTCACGCTCAGTGGTACCCTTGTCTCCGAATGTTCCAGCTAAATCTATTTAGGTCAGGAAATCAACACGACGAACGACATAGCTTCAAAGTTGAGCAAGGAACCAATCGGCTTAGGGAGCTTGCAAGAGCAATGAGGATGTAATAAAGAGAACAAAGAACTCCCTGCTCCATGCCCACCTTTTCGATTCACGATTCTTCCTGCCTTACCGTATGCGTCAGAAATCGGGTCGATACATAAACAGGATGAAAGATCACTTAGCGTTATCGAACGCGCATTCGAAAGGACGATGCTAGTAGTATCCCGTTTCACACAAGTAAAGGATGGGATGCGAAGCTCCGACCTGCGTCAACGATCAAAAATCAAAGATGCCGTTGTATGCGCCAAACAGTCGAAGATAAGGTGGGCCGGGCATGTAATGCGTATGAATGATAACCGATGGACAAGAGCCGTTAATGACTGGATTCCTCTTGATGTTGAACGTACTGCAGGAAGACAACCGACCGGATGTTCAGGTTTTTTCACGAAAATCCTGAAAGGAAGACTGATGCTCAACGAATTCATAGAATGAGCAAAACCCACTGGTTTACTCCTGCACGCGACAAGCACAAATGCAAGATTTATCGACACTAGCCAGGGGTACTCGACGATTCATGGGAGGACGAGTGATAAAGGTGATCCCGATGCTAGCTCGTCGTAGCTGGAGTTGTTCAGAGATGCCCAACTGCGACGTAATGCGGGATTTCAGCCAAAATCAGTCCCCCAAGCTGAGATGAAGCTCCACATTTCAACTCGATGACCGAGCTAAGAGTAAACCACTGCCAGAAACTACTGTCGTCCTAGCAAAAACATACTCAATAATATAGCAAAGTGCAAATGACCCTGGGAGAGGCCTAGCACGGCATTAGGAACGCTACACAAAGAACAGCTTACACAACCAGAACTGCCAGAGAGGTGGAAGCTGTGCTCGTACCCTCACTTTTCGTCAATTGTGAACAAAAGCTATTCAAATATCAAAGTACATTTATCACCTGTACCATTTGCTGTGCTGCTTACCTGATGGCAGCAAAAGGAAACACCGAAATGCATAATGGACATGAATAGGATCACTTGCGGCATTGCACAGTTAATGCGCCATTTCTTTTATATTCTTATTGAGAACAAGTAACCATACGAAGCTCGCCAGGCTCCGGAGAACAGTCGCAGGACTTGGTTTCATCCAGGAGAAGTCACTTAGAATACAGAAAACTATCCTCAGATTTCGAAGTGCCTGCGACGCTCTGTGGTGAAGACTTGGGAACGCCCTGAAGGGTTATCGTTGGATTCCAAAGAATACGACGTTAAACTAGTATTCAACATATTAGTGAAGAGAGCACACAAGTCTTCGAGCCACAACCAGAAAAACTTACGTACGAACTCAAGACTTCTAGAGATCATTATGAGACAACGAAATAAATGGAGGTTGTGATTGCACGAACGTTATGGAAGGATGTATGATGGGTAATGTAAGGATGAATATTTAAGCATCTAAGTAGGCAACGCCAGCTATTCAAATAACGAGTGCATGAAGTTGTTAAAATCGATGCTGACGATTTTTTGTCCACACGACACGACAACTGCATATTGTACGGATCCCTACACTTCTTTCATTCGATTCCTTAACTCGTTTCTATCATCCGCAAAGGTGTTCGAATTTGTGTGACTTCGGCGGGTTCTTCAGAATTCTCGGTCTCCTTTAAGAAATTCGTTGAACTTTGGACGAGTCGGTTCTCGGAAACTCCAAATAAACCTAGTAGAGCGGATGGCATTAAGAGGCCATGGGTGTTATAAATCGGAGGAAGCTTCCTAAATAAGTCTACTAATGGATAGAGGAGCTAGCAGAGCTAGCATCTTCATCCACTCAGCCATATACACCGAGTTTTTGCGAGAAATGTGTAAATCTCTAGCAGCTGGAGTCAAACGTAAAAAGTTGAAAGACCTTCGCGTGTGATGTGTGCAAGGAAACAAGTACAAGTGCGAGAAGTGTTCAGATACCAACAGTAGATGAGAAAGAGGGGTAGCGTAAAATATGTATATACATAAATACATAGAAATATGAATATACATGTATAAAAATACGTATATATATTACAAGACAAATCTACAAGATAAACACATAAATAAATATAAACATTAGTAACAAAAATAGGGAGGCGTGTGGCGCAGTGGTCGGAGGTACCCTGCAGCGCACACGTAGAATCGATTTGGCACCAGACCTGTCAAGGACGATAGTAGCACTGGCTCCATACATAGGCAGGCCACTGCGAGTTATTGTAAAGGCCAGATATGCATTCAATCACCTCCAAACGATGCTTAATGAAGTGGAATGCATGGCGCATTCCGCAGGGATTGATCAGCGCCGAGAGTTTTATCCTTTTT
>MQTX01000093.1:645177-774077 GCA_009735665.1 Angiostrongylus cantonensis
AATAAATGTAATAAATAGTCAGTAATACTATAACGACATAACAACGTGATAAATGTTAATAGCAGATATAAATATATAAATAAAGAGGGAATGAAAACCTCACATTTGAGCACAAATCTCTTTTTTTTATACTTTACATTTCTAAATACATCAATACATAACAATCTATCAAGGAACTGAATCCTAAGATATAACATAATTGTAAGCAAATAAAAACGGAATGTAGAGAATGTAAAAATTCAAAAATAAGCACCTCCTAACCCTACAAATTAAAGGGCTCATAAAACTAGTCCACGTACCTGTACTCATCCAGGCCATCCAATAGTCCATTTATTCGTTGTTCTCTTAACATCGATTCAAGACGCACAACACGTGAACGCGTTCTTACTAATTCACGCGTCACCGCTCTATACATGAAAGACCGACGAGCAAATAAAATCTCTTTTCCAAAAACTGAGGTATAGAGAATATATCACACGTATAAACGAACGATTGCTAACCTTGTTTCATCATGACATTTTGTTTTCGGAGTTTGAACACCCTCTATACCTCCACATGCATTTTCGTCACTTGAAGACGGTTTGTCATCCACATGCTTGGACATTTCAGCAAAACTGTTAGCGATGTCTTGCATATCTTAATAAACAAGAACTGTGATAGCACTGCAAGCGACAAGTTAAAAGTACGCACCGTCAGGACATTTACGCTGCTTCCTCTGGCGATTCTCATTTATTGCGGATGTGTAAGTGCATGGACGATGTTTTCGCATAAATCTGTAGTCATGAAGCGCAGTTCTCTGGTCATACTATTACATTCAGAGTTAACTTCTTACTTGTAATACATCCTACATACGTAACACAGCTTGACTTCATCAATCGGATGCAATGTGTTACATTCCTCTCCGCAGTTATCACACCGACCGTCTTCATAATCAAGTTCATCATCCGAACTAAAAAAGGATAGTGCACTTCAAAAATCGGTGCCCTATATACTATCTCATCTTAACAGTGGCTTTTGTGATAAAATGCCATTGTATGGATAGGGAATCCTCAGTAATGCAGGAAAAGGTTTCACGCCCGATACAACTACGTATACCACCATATAAAATAGTTAGCTTATCATAATCGACCGCACAAATCCTAGATAGCTCGAGTTTTCGAGATATGTGGCTTCCTATCAAAAAATAGACCGATCACTCAGACCTCAGAAGGTCTCATTTTACACTTTGCTTAAAACACTAAGTGGTCATTTAATCGCCGAAAAGGCATATGTCCACTGTTCATAGCACAACCACGATGCCGTTGCCTAACGAAGACACAGACAACAGCTCAGTCTCAGATAGTCGATTGTCCACTACGGTATGCACATCTTGCCATGTCTCCGTGGCATCCAACAAGTTTGGAGACATAAATCGGTATGATTGAACAGCACAAATAAAGATTTTACTGTATTATCAGAAATAATGATCAACTATCCATATATGATTTGGACGATATTAAGGTTTCGATTAAAACCTGGTGAGAATTTATTCGACTTCGAAGGCTCCACGGCATCCACTCAACCTCTAGTGTCATTTTTAAACCATCTTTTCGCTTCCAATGTCTACCGCATGTTTTTCGCATACACACAAGTACTACAGGTAAAGAGATAAAGTTCTAAATCGGAGAATGACCACAACGTGTTCGACATTGTTCACTCCCTAAGGGTTATGTGGTGCATTGATCTCCAATCACAGAACGTTGAAGGCATACTTCGCCTATACAGTGACTATCACAGGTCTAAAGATGTAGCAAGTCAGTATATGCTCAAGAAAGTGCAACGAATTTCCATCCCTGGTGTAATACAGTGCTTGGTAAGGATAAGGTGCACGACTGCATCAAAAACCATATTCATAGCAGAACACCTCTGAGCACTGCGTTTCAATCCTAATCTGTAAATTACACAGAGAAATTAAGCCTTCAAATATGGCTTTGAAATCGATGCACTTTTCAACATTGTAAAGTGAAGACAACATAAGGAGTGGATAACTCAGTGGTAGTGATGTCGGCCATTACGAGCATAGTGCTAGTTCGATACCGCGCCGGGCCAACCAATCCTCTTTTCCCTCCGAGATCGGGAAATTGGTACTGGACCTGGCCCGGAAAAATCACTCTCTGCAATGTGCGGACGCCTCACTCCGGCCGAGAACGCTAGAGAGAACTGCTCGACCAGACACGACATTCAAGATGAAATGAAGACCTTCAAGCAGCAGCCGAAGCCACATGTAAAAGTTGGAAGATCTTCGTGAATAATGGATGCTAGGTAAGGAATCAATGTGAGAAATGCTGTGATCCGCACAGCAGACTGAAGACGTGTCACATAAAAACTAAAAATGAAAAAAGGAATTTCGTATGACGTAGATGTCATACTCTTGGAAGGATTTAACCGCATCACATCATTTCCAGCACGACACTCATCGTTGCAGTACAGCATTCTGGAAGTACGGCAATCACAATCGTTTCAGCGATATTCCTTGCATAGAGGAAACTAGGGTACATGTCAAGTAAGATTTGCAAACGTATTAAATCCTGATATGAAAACCATAATGAAACGCTACTGGGATGTTATTTAAACGAGGATGTGATATCATCAGAGAATATAAACTTTGCAATTTAGACATTCCTTCGAAGATCATGACTACATACATGCAAACTGGGTGGACGGTTATCGAGAGCCAAAAAAGTTCATTATCACCCAAGCACCTCTTCCTCACACAACGAATCAATTTTGGAAAATGCTGTGGCAGGAAAAATGCTTGGTTGTCGTCTCCATGATTCAAATGTTTGATGTTACTGGAGCAGAGGTTAATATGTAGAGCTGCAAGAAAAAAAAAGGTCGTAGTAACCGCAGTAGTGAACACTTTTGTTCTAAAGTAAAAATTTTAGTGGACCTCTACCTACATACCAAAGAAGACAGGAGAAACCTGTAAAGTCGAAGATATCAACCTCGTTCATTGTGGAACTCGATGTGTTAGAGAAACATACGACGCCACCCTGATCAAGGTTGTCAAGTTCAACTACTGCATATGGAAGATGTAGATAAGGACACCAAACTAAATACCTGTACCCACTATAAGAAAGTTTGTAACTGACATAGCGTGCGCAAATGGAAAAACTTTATAAACAATTGCGTAGAATTCTAAATGAAAACAGCAGTGAGAAATACTAAAATCATAATCAAAGGTTTCCACGCCATAAAAACGTATTTAATCACTTCGGTTAGATGGCAGGGATTTTTTTTATTCGCTTGGGACCATATTGATTACTGATACGTCTGCTAGTACCACTGCATGATTTATATTTAAATCGTCGTTCAATGCGAATAGCCACGAATGTGAGCAAGGCTATTTTTTGGCTGTCGTCCCGTAAAGACTTTTGCCCTCTTGGGATCCTCTCCTTCATTCCCGAACATTCTCATCACTACTCTATATGCGTGTCCGACATATACTCCAGTGGATATCGAGGATCAGAAATATCCTGAATGAGAGACTGAGACTGCCCGGTGTAATTTGATTTAACGTCGGATGTCAACCGATCTACATCTACATAGTAGACCGCTGTGTAATTCGTAGCAAACAGGTGGATGCACACCATGATTTCTAGTAGACTGAGCCGTCAAATCTATTCACAGTCTTGTCCCATTCTGTCGTTACATTCTCCCCTATGAGTAACGTCTTTGCTTCACTAATACCTCGCAAAAAGACTATTTTGTCTGTAAGACGAAGTTTTGAGAGATATCTTCCATCAATAAATATGTCGTTCTGGTAACATTTGGACAGCTTCATTATTTGCTGCAAAACTGCAGTGAACAACGATCAGACATATCGCATTCCTTTTTCTGTCTGGAGAGTAAACCACATAGCAGATTATGAAGTCAAAAACTTCTTCACAGTCAAAAAAGGTTAGAACAGAAGGTAATAAAAGGTTCAACAGGATTTTGTAATTCTAGCATACGGCCTTCACAGTACCTATACAGCAGCTCCACATAGATCCCTTGCTTGTCCAACTAACCGAGCTTTGGAATAAATTTCCTACAATATACATATATATGTATATATACATATATATATACATATACATATCACCTGTAGTCCCGTTGATCGTCGAGTGATTCGAGCAGGCGCCAGTAAATCCTCCATTTTTCCCTGGCGCCTGCAAGAATATCCCAGTGGGTTCTGCTCGCTTTAGGGACTCGTCGAGCATCACATCTTTCTACAGGGCTTTTCGTGAAAAACTCTGACCATCGGGTCGGTGGTCTTCCTGCAGTACGTTTGACATCCCGAGGAATCCAGTCACAAACGGCTCTTATCCATCGGTTATCACTCATATGCATTACGTATCCGGCAGACCTTATCTTCGACTGTTTGGCGTATAGAACGGCATCTTTGATTTTCGATCGTTGACGTAGGTCGGAGCTTCGGATCCCATCCCTTACTTGTGTGAAACAGGATACTCCTAGCATTGTCCTTTCGACTGCGCGTTCGATAACGCTGAGTGATCTTTTATCCTGTTTACGCAACGACCAGGTTTCTGACGCATACGTTAGGGCAGGAAGAACCGTTGAGTCGGAAAGGAGGGCACGGAGTCGAGGGTTCTTTGTTCTCTTCACTACATCCTCGATGCTCTTGAAAGCTCCCCAAGCCGATCGTTTCCTTCTGCTCAGCTCTGAAGCTAAGTTACTCATCATATTGATTTCCCGACCTAGATAGACATAACTGGAGCATTCAGAGATATTTGTTCCGTTGAGCGTGAATGGGGCAAACGAAACCAATCCGTTCTTCATGAACATCGTTTTCTTCAGATTTAGTCGAAGAACAATCTTTCTACACGCTTTATCAAAGTCCGTAAAACTATGTTCCGCTTGGTTAAAGTCTGGTGTTAAAAGGACGATATCATCAGTAAAGCGAAGGTAATGTAACTGCCGACCATCGATTTTCACTGCCATATTATCCCACTCCAATGTTCGCATGACGTTCTGGAGGGTGGCGGTAAATAATTTTGGCAAAATTGTATCGCCTTACCTAACCCCTCTTTTGACGACAACGTTAATATCGTCGTAGAATGGTGAAAAATTGGTTGTGCAACTTTTGTACAGCTCACGAAGGAGGGGTAGGTAAGGTCTCCTTGACTACCAAGGGCTTCCATGACTGCTTCTATCTCAATTGAATCAAAGGCCTTCTCTAACTCGATGAAAGTGAGACAGAGCAGTCTTTTGTACTCTCGCGATACCTCAATGATCGTTGTTAACGTGTGGATGCGGTCCATCGTACTAAATCCTTTTCGAAACTCTGCTTGCTCGCACGGCTGTCCTTCGTCCAGTGATCTGTCTATCCTGTTTAGGATGACTCTAGTGAAAAGTTTGTAAACGACAGACAGCAAGCAGATTGGGCGATAGTTGGCTATATCGTATAGGTCACCCTTCCTGAACAGCAACAAAGTCTTCTTGGTCTTCCACTAAGTAGGGACCTTGCATTCAGATAAACACGTGTGAAGAGCCGAGCCAGTGTGTTTACGAGGGCTGGCGGAGGTTTCTTCAGATTTTCTGATCTTATCCTCTTCGGACCTGGTTCTGTTCGGTTTTCCACCGGCGAAACAGCATGTCGGATTTCGGAAGGGAGAGCCGGTGGAACAGCATATACATCCACTTTTATTTAATATGACGGTAGGTGGGCCTGGCTATCGAAGAGATCTGAGTAGTATCCGTGAGTGATTTTCCCCATTGCCTTTCTGGACGCTGTTACGTCTGAGCGTCAGAGCGCAATCATCTTGGTCTTGTAATTAGAGAAGCTTCGGTGGGCTTTGCGAATGTTTTCCCATCCTCTGCAGCTTCGACCATTACTGCAGCTCTTCTCTCTTTAAGATCTTCCTTTATCGCCTGTCTGCATTGTTTCGCAAGTTCGGACGTTAGTTCGTGGTTGCTTGCAGCTCGTGCGATTCCACGCTGGCGTATTAGCTCGAGATTCTGGAGACAGACGTCTCTAGGTGACTTTCGAACTCTCAGCTTTCATAGCGCTAACATGAAGATGTTCAATGAGTCGATCGTATTGCTCGTCGATGTTCTCGACAACGGTATCCTCCCAACAGCCGACAATGAGTCGAATAAGTCCCAGTTTGTAGTGGTTCTGGGACTTCCCTTTTTGAATTTAGCGGCTTGTTCTCCTTTCCGCAAGAAATAGAATCATGCACGAAGGAGACGGTGGTCTGATCCCGTGATGAATTGTGGGATAACAGCGACATCGATTAGGCAAAAATTTCTATTTACTGTGATGTGGTCTATTTCGTTATGGTACTCTCCATTGGGAGACTCTCACGTCCAGCGTTGCGGGTGGGGCATCTGGAATTGCGAGTTACCATGGATGGTATTGGTCGCCATGATAAACTCAGAGAGCCGCTCACACTGTTCGTTTCATTCTAATCCGTGGGTAGCAATGAACGTTCTTCTTGGTCCAATCTTGGCATTGAAATCTCCAATGGTGACTTGAAGAATGTATGGTCTTCTCTGTAGAACTTATCCATGTCCCTGTAGAACTCTTCGACTTCTTCTTCGTCATAGTTCGATGTTGGCGCGTAAACGACGAAGATTATCAAAGCCGGTACTGATCCATATCTTTTTAATCATTTTCAAATATTTACCTCTCATGCCGTTCTATGTCGAGCTTTTCCTAAATCGCCAACCATGTATGTAAAAAATTAAATCATACAGCTTTTTCTTCTTAATCAAGCTCTAGCAGATTTCCGTTATAGACTACAAATCCAGTAAAAATTATTTGAAAATCTCAAAGCGGTCACATTTCTAGTACCTTGCAGATAGAAATGTTGACGTCTGGCTACTCATAATCCTACCTTGTCAATCACATAAAAGATTTGTATAGGTCATTTACAAAGAAGAAGAACGGCTTCTTCTTCACCTTTGCTACTTTTCATGGGGATACAGAGGAACACCAAAAAATCCAACAGAGGTGCTAAATTTTATTTCTGACATCAATTATAACAGAGAACTCCTCATCAAGCAAGCTGTTGGCGCTGGCTGGCTCAAACCTAATGAAAGGTGAGATACCTGCTTTTCATGTATTTTTGTGTTTATTGTTTGTTAAGTACAGGATAAATTTTATAGCAGCCCGATAACTATTCACTGTCTCGCTGGTACAGCGAGGAGTGCAATGGTGACTGCTCTCGATATTTGCCTCAGAAAGCTCGATGACACAGCGAGACGGAAATGCGGTCCTTTAGTTGATGTCGAAGACGTTGTACTTCGACTCCGAACACAACGTGCCATGGCTATACAGGTAAACGAGAAAATCCCTTTTCTGTCCTGCTTCCAGCAGCTTCAGTTACAGTCAAGTGCCACAGCTTGTCTGTCTGCTCGCAATTATGTAAGTAATGGAAGAAAGAAAAACACTGAAAAAACGTGTAAACAGCCACTTATTTGCTGTCCTAAGAATTATGGTAAGAATGAAATATATCCAGTTAGAAAGAGCATTGCAAATTGTACTGATCGGTACCTCTAATATCTTTAAGCCTAGTAAAGCTCGCGTTCATCATAAACGCAATTTTAACTAAAAGTGTTATAGAATTTCAGAAACCCGAGCAATACCTATTCATTCATCTTGCCGTTTTCGAATATGCTGTTCGCCAAGGATATATACCAGACGAAATGTACAAGGAGATTGATCTTGAAGGCTTCTTCTATGAGAAAAAGCAGACAGAAGAACGTCAGAAAAAATAGAATAAGAAGGCGGTATAACCAGTAGATGTGGCGAAAGCACATACATATTACGAAATAATAGACAATACTTATCAGTTGTTTAGGTTAAGTTCCAAACATCCGTCAAATATTTCTACGATTTGCTAACTAATAAAGATGTATATGTTTCTCTGTGTAAATTGTTTTGTAGACACTATTATAGAAATAAGATAGGTTCTACTGTTGTCTTCGTCCTTGGATTTGATCACTCCAAATATCCTGAGCACTAAGAAACCAACATGAGTTGACTCCTACTCATACGGTGCGGAACAACAGCCACGTTCTACTTGGAACCAACGCATTTCACATCAAAGTGAACTTTATTAGTTTTTAGTAAAAAGTACTAACTATAGTCTACAAATCTTCCCTACAAAGTAAAAGTCCTCTGGATTCATCATGACGCATTTCGTGCAACTTTCTTTTTGAAGCGCGTTTTGCGGAAAAGAAAGCGATTCAGCAGAAGGTATCCGGTCCATTAGAATACGACGGTGTCCTCAACTTTTCAATGTTTATGGCGGATGAGAATTTTAAATACTTAAATTCTGCTTTCACTTTTGCAAACTTGAACTCTAAACAAATTTAATCAAACAGACGTCTTAAGGACCTATGCTTGCCGTTGGCTAAACAGAGCAAGGCTATTTCTCTGCAAGCAGACCACATTTCAAACTCCTAAGAATAAACGTTATTGGAAAATACCAGCTTCAGTCGCTAAGCAGCAAATTACTCTATCCGAAAAAAATTTCAAGCTTGTGGAATTGACATTTACTCCGAAACAAGGAATGACTGACAGAGTTGTGACGTCAAACCTTTGGAAATCTACCACCAAACAAAATATTACCAATCGCTTTTACCTGAGAAATACAGACTGAAACAAGAATAATTTTCGCTAAAGAGAACTCACTTATCATCATCTGAATCATTCGCCATTCTACTATCAAACAGACTCTTGTAGTCAATGTCTTTTTTGGTGTTGTAATAAAACTGGATGAGAGAAGCCATTGATCGGTAAGGCATCTGAAGATACATTCAGAAAAACTTCACGGAGTTTCACGAACTATGTCTAACAACTGTATACGTCACTTCATATAAATTTAAAACCTACTGTTTGACGAATTTTGTCGAACCTTTTTCCAAACATATGAAAGGCTTGCTTGAAAAGTGTGCGGTCATCGTCACTCCATTCTTCAGCAACAAGACGACGTCTCTTCAGTTTTTCTCGAGCAACGTTAAAGTCGAAGTTCGATTTTTGCAAAATGTATAGTGCCTAAGATCTTCTTTCGCAATAATTGCATAGCGCCGATAAAAAACAAATCAGACCTGCTTTTATGAAATCCAAACCACAAAAAAATCGTTAGTAGACTCACATAAGCTTGAGGCATACGAAGTATGAATCAGGGAATTAACAACTTACGCGATCGTATGAGATCTTGTAAACACCGACTGCATCTTCACAAAACTCTATGAGCTTGTTCTCGTTTATATTTCCTGGAGGACACCACAACACCTACAAAGCGTCGTGCTCTTGAAAGAGAGAAAAATCTAATAGTAATGCGATACATCGATCAACACTTATCAACAACTGCATAACTCGCCTGCTCTCTTTCTTCTCCCGTCATTTGTGATTCTTGTTCAATTTTTTGAGTTTCGTCCACATGTGCTTGGAAATCATCACCAACTTGTATCTTTCGATCTGCACTGCTTAGCATAGCTGAGAAAAGAACGCTTGGAATACAAATGTATAAACTCAACCTTTGTTAGCATTACACACTTTAACAGTGTAAATACTTCAACACAATTCCAAAGAAAAGGAATTATCGGTCAAAATTCTAACCTTTGTGATCGACATCCATATCTTCATCCTTCTCCACATTCCCTTCCTCAGACCCATGTCGTTGACTTTGCGGACGTCTGCTGCTACGCATTCTTTGAGCTCTCTGACATAACAGTACTTCGGTTTAAAGTTTGAAGGATTAAGAAGTTTAAATCGAAATAAAAACTCTACCTTCGGTGCGACATTGCCATTCTGAGTTGGATTCTCTTCGCTGTCCGTGTTCAGTGCACAGTTTGAATTCTCCTCTTTCATTTCAGTGGTAGAAGAAGATGATAGGCTCTCAAAACAATTGTTTATAAGCATTTCCATTCTCAACAAAATATGTCAAGAACAATTTTAAAAGAAGGTCGCCTTAAGCCAGGTATTCTAATTTGCCAACATACGATCCCTGATCGTACACGGCAGGCATTTATATGCAAAAAAGGACTGATATTGTGGCAAGGTAGCTAACCAAATAAAAACCGGTATGTTCAAAAATGCTGAGAGAACCGATTTTAACTGTCGTCTTCACAACTTTGTAACAATTCGTCTGTCTTAAACGTTTAAAATGCACTGTATGACATAAACTGTGACACTTTTCGGGCTATAAGACAGCAGCTTAAGTGATAAATCTGGAAAAAACAAATTTTAAAAGAGAAGAGATCCTTTGATTTAAATACACAGAGACCTTATTCGTAACTGCGTAATAAATCGAACAGCGAAAAATCTGGCAATCAGAACAATGGAAACATAACTATAGGGTATTTATCTATATGTTCTTATGATGTGACCTTGTTGAGCTGATGCCAGACGGATAAGTCGTCGTTGTTGCTGCTCAACAAGATCAGTTCATAAGAAGAGGACATATAAATAAACATATCGACTACTTATGCGAAGGTTTAGAGAAAGTCTGTCCTTTGAGTTAATAAGGTACTTAATTTTATAAAGAACGTAATAAATTTTTAAAACAGTCGTAGTTATGCGCTATAGCATCACCACAGCAAACAAATCAACTACTAAAATTAAAAGACTGAAAGCAAGGTTAGCATTCAAACAAAAGCATCTAAGCGATAATATCACAGGTCCACACTTATGAATACGTTGTTTTCCTGCAAAAATATATGCTGTATAACAACCTCGCCATTGCTGAACAAGAAAATAACGTCTGGAAAAATCTGGCAATCGGAACAGTGGAAACATAACTATAGGGTATTTATCTATATGTTCTTATGATGTGACCTTGTTGAGCTGATGCCAGACGGATAAGTCGTCGTTGTTGCTGCTCAACAAGATCAGTTCATAAGAAGAGGACATATAAATAAACATATCGACTACTTATGCGAAGGTTTAGAGAAAGTCTGTCCTTTGAGTTAATAAGGTACTTAATTTTATAAAGAACGTAATAAATTTTTAAAACAGTCGTAGTTATGCGCTATAGCATCACCACAGCAAACAAATCAACTACTATAAAATTAAAAGACTGAAAGCAAGGCTAGCATTCAAATAAAAGCCTCTAAGCGATAATATCACAGGTCCAGACTTATGAATACGTTGTTTTCCTGCAAAAATATATGCTGTATAACAACCTCGCCATTGCTGAACAAGAAAATAACGTCTTCATATTCCAATGCCGACGTTAATAGAAAGTCGATCCTAGGAACTACCACACTTATGACTGCATTTTTTCTCGACAGAACGCATAGATATCGAGAGGAAAAGTTTCAAGTAGCTCTCTATAAACTTTTATACCGTAAAAAGTACTAGTAGTGCAGTGAATGTTCTATGAATAGTATATAGTCACTAAAGTTGTGACCGAAATCAAAATTTAATCGACAAACTTTAAACAGCAGATGAAAAGTCTTCTAGAATAACTTCGTCTTTTCTCCTTATGAAACGAACTAGACGTATCTTGTTGATCACAAGAGTACACACGAATTGAATAATAGTTCGTAGGTAAGAAAAGTGGACAGAACCATCAACGCCCTACTAAATGTAAGAAGAAAATATCGAAACCCACCGTTTCAGACTGCGTGTCAGACTGAGAATCCGACGATTCTTCCACTTCAATCTCTTGATCCAAAATCGATTCATCAATCTCCTCTTCATCAGCTGCTGTATTCGCTCCGTCGAGAGATTCGTCAAGCTGAGACTCGTTCGCATCACCCAGTTCCATTCTTGACGACAACCTGTGCAATTACTAAAAGAGAAAATGATCATTGGTATCACATCAGAGGGAACTGTTACTGAAGACACACAAGTTTAACTTGATCGCAGTCTAAACAAGGATGACGATAAATTCTTTACTAGCTGCTAAGGAAAGACTTCACCAAGTACTCTAGCTTGGCCACAAAACAGTCTAGAAACTACGGCATGCAGTTTTGAAGAGGAGTTAAAACCAATACGCGAAAAAAAAAGCCGAGCCACTAGCTGTTTCTCAAGGAAAATCGTAGCAGATAGAGATCCGGAAGAAATGCACAGGTCCATGGTTCACTCATTCAAATCTTCGATCTGGCACGATGGAGCGCGCTATTATATTAACAAGAAAGGGTGTGAAGTTCGTTACACGTGAGACGCACCCGAGAGAACAAACGCCGTCATATATATATAGAAGGTCACCAAGAGACGTCTGTCTCACTCTCTGAAACTGAAACTGAAAAGTGAAACTCTCGAGCTAATACGCCAGCGCGGAATCGCACGAGCTGCGGGCAACCGCGAACTAACGTCCGAGCTTGCGAAACAGTGCAGACAGGCGATAAAAGACGATCTTAAAGAGAGAAGAGCAGCAGTAATGGTCGAAGCTGCAGAGGCTGGGAAAAGCATTCGCAAAGCCCGCCGAAGCTTCTCCAATTACAAGACCAAGATGATTGCGCTCTGACACTCAGTCGTAACAGCGTCCAGAAAGGCAATGGAGAAAATCATCCACGATTACTGCTCAAATCTCTTCGATAGCCACGTCCATCTTCCGTCTTATGAAATAAAAGAGTATGTGTATGTTGCACCACCGGTTGTCCCTTCCGAAATCCAACATGCCATTTCGTCAAATTTGTGAGACTTATCTGGGAGGATAGCAGCACTGGCTCGATACATCGGCCGGCCACGGCGAGTCATTGTAAAGGCGAGGTATGCATTCAATCACCTCCAACGATGCTTAATGAAGTCGAATGCATGGCGTATCTCTCAGGGACTGAACAACGCCGAGAGCTTTATCTTTCATCCTTTTTTTATATGCAAACGTTATATATACATATATATAAGTCATTATATTAGACTCTGCATATATTGTACATCGCGCAGGTGTGGCGTAGTCAGAGGCGCCCTGCAACACACGTGGAAGCGATCCCTGCACCCATGGCCCACTAAGCCCTCCATATTTCGGGTTCGGCGAATTGGTACCAGACTTGTCTGGGAGGATAGCAACACTGGCTCGATACATCGGTAGGCCACCGCGAATCATGAAGGCCAGATATGCATTCAATCACCACCAAACGATGCTTAATGAAGGCGAATGCATGGTGCATCCCTCAAGGAATGATTAACGCCGAGAGCGTTATGTTTTATCCTTTATATATTATACATGTACATACATAGATACACATATACATATACATATACTGTTTGTATATACACATGTACATACATGTATATGTATGTATATATATGTATATATTTATTTCCATACACTGCCTATATATATTATATATATATATATGTATGTAAAAGTCTGGAACTACTACACACTTGTTTTGCATTGCAGATTCACACATCCTCACTGGCATTACAATTCCTCAGGAAAACGGCATTTGTTCCGCTCCTTCTAATGGTCCCTCAAATAAGCGCCTTATAAAAGACAGGTAAGAAAGTGTTCTCATTGACTGTGACTTTGTGCATGTCACAATTCCAGCTAATATTCCTGAAGTCGTATATTCCAGCAATGAATAACTCCACGAATAGACGTGTGTTCATAAATTTGGTCCCGGTCGTTATCTCAATCTTAGCGGGCAGATGTACATTACTTCGGAGATCGTAACAAACACCAAAAATTTACACAACGACAAGATTTCTACCCAAAAAAGGGTACGAAAACAATTTGCTTTCCTGCAATATAGTTTTAGCTCGAGCTGTCTGTAGCGCAGTGGTCGGAGGCGCCATGCAATACATATGGGATCGATCCCGCTATTCAGGCTCACCAAGCTCTCCATCTCTCCGGACTCGGCAAAGTGGTACCAGACTTGTCTGGGAGGATAGCAACAGTGCTCGATACATCGGTAAGCCACTGCGAGTTATTGTAAAGGCCAGATATGCATTGAATCACCTGCAAATGATGCTTGATGAAGTCGAATTCATGGCGCATCCCTTAGAGATTGATCAACACCGAGAGTTTTATCCCATTAGCTTTTTGGAACAGGTCCACTCCTTGTTCGACGAGCACTGATAGGAATGTACTGGTTTCGACGCTCCCGAACGCCTTCTGATAGTTAGCAAAGGTTAAGAAAAAGATCAGATAGTAACTCCGACTTTTGTGATCCATGAGGCGGCATGGATGTAAAAAATCCTACACTTTGTAGTTCCCCTACACCTACTTAGCTCACAAAATGCTATTTTTCAGACGAGTCTATTTCGCAGGTGAGATGTAGTTGCTGGCGAGGATAGCACACGCGACAAATATTATTGCCACTTGGGAGGTTGAGGAGATGTCTTTGGTGCACTGAAATATTAGACTTCCAAAATTCATAAGGAAGCTTTAACGGGTGTAACTGCAGTGTGGATGAGTTGTTCAGCGAGAAGGAATGGTAGAAGAAAATTAGGCGTTTACCAATTTGTTTCCACTAAGTAGGCTCTTTCTACTTCTTATTCTTGTAACACAGAAATGACGGAGAAAGGAAGGAGCGACACTTAAGAAAACTACTGTCTGCCGATTCTCTAGAATGTTCCTCGAACCAAGATCGTGGTCACCCTCGTCGAGCTCCTATCTTACGCACTTATGTTGAATTCAGCTTTTGAAATTATTGATTTCTGTTCCTGTTGCAGTCACAACGAGTGGCTAACTTGATTTACCATCTCATCATTCTAGGGACTACTAATACGTGCCCAGAAATACTTCAGTATTCAAACTTGTACAATCATGTCTCAACCATAATGACGCTGAGATAGTCGGCTGCTAGCCGGAGGGCGAAACCGCCGAAACGTCAGTTATTGTACTGTAATAAATTCTGTAATAACAACCTCGTGTCTGCTTATTGAAGAAATACATCGAGTTATATAAAAGCTGTTAGTTCGGTGGCGAAACTACGTCGCCATTGTTCAGACAGCAAGTAAATTCAAGTATTCAAAAAACTGAAAAAAAGATTTCAAGGATTTAGAAGAAACACAGAAAACAAGAACTTAGAGGGTAAATGGAAAAGCGAGAAAACCGAACTTTATGATGGAATACTTAAAAGCGAACTATAGAACGAAAAGTATGATACACAGGACTGAAATGCTCCCTAAAAGTGTAAATTAGACCGCCACGAGTTGGTACCAATCGGTAGCAATTGTGGCGAAACTTGTCACACGTATGGGATGCAACTGCTGGAGATCAAGGCTCTGCATGATATCTCCCGCTCTCCGCTGCCGTGTAGTGAACAAACTCGTCCGGAAATTGTTGGACTCGGATAGTAGCACCTTCCAGACGATGTCTACAACATGTGTAGTGGGAAAACGAGATTCGAAACACAGGCTATAGAATAAAAAAGCTTCATGTGCTAAATCGGACACTAGGAAAGAAACACATCTAAACCAGTGCCTGTTATCCTATCTGTTTCTCCACTCTTAGAATTGTGTGTTGTCCCATTTTTCACATTGCTTGTATGCGTGCACAGCCCGTCCACATTGATTGTGAGGACCCCAGCATAGTCTCCATTTTACGGAGTTTTGCTGGTTTGGCCATTGTGCATCCCTGCAGTCCCAATCTCAGCCCAACCAAAGTCTGCACCAGATCGTCACCACCACAGGCAGTCGCCGCACTTGTGGCTCAGAGGAAGATTTGCCAGGAGAAAGGAAGGAGCGACAGTTAAGAAAACTACTGTCTTTTATACCCTTAAAGCCGATCCTCTAGAATGTTCCTCGAACCAAGGTCGTGGTCACCCTCGTTGAGCTCCTATCTTACGCACTTATGTTGAATTCAGCTTTTGAAATTATTGATTTCTGTTCCTGTTGCAGTCACAACGAGTGGCTAACTTGATTTACCATCTCATCATTCTAGGGACTACTAATACGTGCCCAGAAATACTTCAGTATTCAAACTTGTACAATCATGTCTCAACCATAATGACGCTGAGATAGTCGGCTGCTAGCCGGAGGGCGAAACCGCCGAAACGTCAGTTATTGTACTGTAATAAATTCTGTAATAACAACCTCGTGTCTGCTTATTGAAGAAATACATCGAGTTATATAAAAGCTGTTAGTTCGGTGGCGAAACTACGTCGCCATTGTTCAGACAGCAAGTAAATTCAAGTATTCAAAAAACTGAAAAAAAGATTTCAAGGATTTAGAAGAAACACAGAAAACAAGAACTTAGAGGGTAAATGGAAAAGCGAGAAAACCGAACTTTATGATGGAATACTTAAAAGCGAACTATAGAACGAAAAGTATGATACACAGGACTGAAATGCTCCCTAAAAGTGTAAATTAGACCGCCACGAGTTGGTACCAATCGGTAGCAATTGTGGCGAAACTTGTCACACGTATGGGATGCAACTGCTGGAGATCAAGGCTCTGCATGATATCTCCCGCTCTCCGCTGCCGTGTAGTGAACAAACTCGTCCGGAAATTGTTGGACTCGGATAGTAGCACCTTCCAGACGATGTCTACAACATGTGTAGTGGGAAAACGAGATTCGAAACACAGGCTATAGAATAAAAAAGCTTCATGTGCTAAATCGGACACTAGGAAAGAAACACATCTAAACCAGTGCCTGTTATCCTATCTGTTTCTCCACTCTTAGAATTGTGTGTTGTCCCATTTTTCACATTGCTTGTATGCGTGCACAGCCCGTCCACATTGATTGTGAGGACCCCAGCATAGTCTCCATTTTACGGAGTTTTGCTGGTTTGGCCATTGTGCATCCCTGCAGTCCCAATCTCAGCCCAACCAAAGTCTGCACCAGATCGTCACCACCACAGGCAGTCGCCGCACTTGTGGCTCAGAGGAAGATTTGCCACCATGCGATTTTAATACCACGACGTTAGTGGACCCTGGTATTGGTTTACTCTTCGCTAGGCTTTCTGGTGGAAACGCCGGACTCGTTCACAGCTTGGGAGACCCTGCCGGGAGTTGAATCAACCTGCTGTACATCACAGCAGTTAGAAAGTAGTATGATGAGCAGTTGCTTGTCGACATGCTCGAGCATAATGTTCGTTCATCGCGCATCATTCGTCGAAACACGTCTACGAGCGCTCGCGTTAGACTTCTCACATTCTACACTTTATTTCCACACACTACATTTCCAGTAATGGTTCAGAAAAGATCTAATTATTATTCAAACTAACGATAGAAATATGCTAGATGAGGTCACCAAAGGACTTCACGATTAGCATTTCTCTTAAGTATGCGACCACAAAGGAAAGGCACTATATCCCCCAAAAGAGCTACCGATAAGAGCTAAAGAGCTAAATGTGTCCTAAAGACGATTATTCACCAACATCTACCTTTAAACTTCACTTACAAATATGGCGTAGAGTCGAAGACAATATGATTACTAGAACTAAGGTCATTATACTTTATCTGACAGATATTAACATAAAAATGAGCAGTATATACAAAAACCAGAAAAAATGACTGCAATTACTCAGAATAAGCTGAATTGGGCACAAACCAGTAGTAAATGAAGATCGAACCCTGTGTCAACACTTCAACCACGTGATTCAGAAACTCGGAGAATCACAAATGAAACTCCCAGTTGGTATGGAACATTCATTTCATGCTGGCAACGTCTCATGACCTCTATTCGGTAATCTGGTCATGGAGCACAAATATCCGACATTTCTAGCACAATGGAGCAAATTTCTTAAGCACCTATAAAGTAATAGTAACAATGTTAAGCACGATGAGATTTTTTTAAGCATAGCGCGGATGTAGCACTACCATTAAACCCCAATTCACAACACTGTTGTAGACAATCCGTCGTTAATAAAACGAAAAGGTCACGAAATAAAGAAATCACAATAAAGAGTTTTAAAATGCTGGCCTTATCAACATCAGATCTAAATTCCATGTAAAAACTGTTAATTTGATCAAGCGTTTTTGTCCCAACAACTTCATGAACTGCATCGAAGTCTTCTTCGTAGCGTAATAGACCTGAAAGCTGATAACATTAACTGTGAGTACGTAGTATAAAATAAAACAGATTGATTTACATTTATCACAATAAGACCACAAAGGAAACAAAAGGCTAGGACCTCAGGGCTTTCTTTTGCGCCTAAGTCTGAAAAGACAAGAATGACCAACCGTGCTAACAGTGCACGCACACTAGCATCTGGTGAGCTCATTGCGAATCCGATGATAGAAAAGAAAAAAGAGGAAAAATGAGAGAGAAACTAAGTATGACGTCATCGGACTGGCCGATATGACAAGGTAGTGTTCAACACGCTTGCGATGTTAAAGAAATATTCATTAGGGAGTATAGAGGAGTCGAACTGCAAAAATTAACCATTAGAAGGATGCGGACAAGTTGCTGCCTTGACAGTGCTTGTCATCTTTCCCTGAACATCAGGATGTTTGAAGATAAAGTCGCTTCATTCTCTATGAATTTCCTCAGAAATCTTTTATAAGGTCATCGTTGGCGATTTCAATGGCAAGTTGGCGTTTAAAGAATATCAACCACGTCCCGTGGATCATATCACGTTGACTATGAATTCCACAGTAACTCATGGACCTAGACGGCTGTCTTAAAGGTTAAAGAAAATGCTAAAAAAATTGACTGCATCAGAAGCACTCACAAAGCCGAATTGGGCAAAAATATAAAGAAAGTGAAAGCAGCAATGATTCGACGTCCCACTGTGCAGTAATTTCCTGTGACATCTGGGTGCCACCATAATCTCCATTCTACGGAGTTTTGCTGGTTTGGCCATTGTGCTTCCCTGCAGTCCTAATCTCGGCCTAACCAAAGTCTGCACCAGATCGTCACCACCACAGGCAGTCGCCGCACTTGTGGCTCAGAGGAAGATTTGCCACCATGCGATTTTAATACCACGACGTTGGTGGACCCTGGTATTGGTTTACTCTTAGCTAGGCTTTCTGGTGGAAACGCCGGACTCGTTCTCAGCTTGGGAGACCCTGCCGGGAGTTGAATCAACCTGCTGTACATCACAGCAGTTGGAAAGTAGTATGATTAGTAGTTGCTTGTCGACATGCTCGAGCATAATGTTCGTTTATCGCGCATCATTCGTCGAAACACATCTACGAGCGCTGGCGTTAGACTTTTCACATTCTACACTTTATTTCCACACACTGCATTTCCAGTAATGGTTCAGAAAAGATCTAAGTATTATTCAAACTAACGATAGAAATATGCTAGATGAGGTCACCAAAGCACTTCACGATTAGCATTTCTCTTAAATATGCGACCACAAAGGAAAGGCACTGTATCCCCCAAAAGAGCTACCGATCAGAAGCTGTCACCAAAGGACTTCACGATTAGCATTTCTCTTAAGTATGCGACCACAAAGGAAAGGCACTATATCCCCCAAAAGAGCTACCGATCAGTAGCTAAATGTGTCCTAAAGACGATTATCCACCAACATCTACCTTTAAACTTCACTTACAAATATGGCGTAGAGTCGAAGACAATATGATTACTAGAACTAAGGTCATTATACTTTATCTGACAGATATTAACATAAAAATGAGCAGTATATACAAAAACCAGAAAAAATGACTGCAATTACTCAGAATAAGCTGAATTGGGCACAAAC
Organism: Angiostrongylus cantonensis; assembly: GCA_009735665.1. Classification (NCBI taxonomy): domain Eukaryota; kingdom Metazoa; phylum Nematoda; class Chromadorea; order Rhabditida; family Metastrongylidae; genus Angiostrongylus; species Angiostrongylus cantonensis. Next base: position 664,720 of record MQTX01000093.1, read on the forward strand.
CAGTAGTAAATGAAGATCGAACCCTGTGTCAACACTTCAACCACGTGATTCAGAAACTCGGAGAATCACAAATGAAACTCCCAGTTGGTATGGAACATTCATTTCATGCTGGCAACGTCTCATGACCTCTATTCGGTAATCTGGTCATGGAGCACAAATATCCGACATTTCTAGCACAATGGAGCAAATTTCTTAAGCACCTATAAAGTAATAGTAACAATGTTAAGCACGATGAGATTTTTTTAAGCATAGCGCGGATGTAGCACTACCATTAAACCCCAATTCACAACACTGTTGTAGACAATCCGTCGTTAATAAAACGAAAAGGTCACGAAATAAAGAAATCACAATAAAGAGTTTTAAAATGCTGGCCTTATCAACATCAGATCTAAATTCCATGTAAAAACTGTTAATTTGATCAAGCGTTTTTGTCCCAACAACTTCATGAACTGCATCGAAGTCTTCTTCGTAGCGTAATAGACCTGAAAGCTGATAACATTAACTGTGATGGGAGTCTTCAGGGAAGCGGTAGAATAAGTCTTTATAGAAATAAGAGCAGCAGTATTGGACGAAACTACAGTGGTTGGTAACAACATCAGCAACAAACGCCGAGGCTTCGACAACTGCAATATTAAGATGATTGTTATCCAGTATCCGGAAAAAAACATTTCGAAAGCTACGTCCACCTGCCTCTATGTCAAACCAAGGATGATGGGTAAAAGCGAAAGTCGGTAACTGGCATCTAAACCACTTTCGTCTTGCTGATAATACATGGTTCCTGTAAGGCCAAGCAGTAGTCGAGATGGATGAATACTGGCAGGTTACGATAGTGCGTATCTAAAAACCGTCCTCGGTTGAATCTGAGAAAAATATACATCTATGGAATGCATTAATTTACTTCTAAATGTTCCCCCTATGTGTACCTGGACTGACAAGTCAACATTATGATCAACTTAACCCCAGCGCTGGAGGCGAAAAAGCACTCCGCTCGGAGTTTCTACGACAGCACCGGTAAACGTATCGAAAGCGAAAAGCAACAGTACTCCGAGCACAACTCTCAACTCTCCGACCTTACAAATCCTCCTGTCTCAGCACACTCATAAACTTTGACGCTTAATCAGGACAAAAAAGGTTCGGCCTGAGAAGAAGTGCAATGGACAGCGTAGTGCTACGAATATCTAGCATAATGCAAGTGAGAGAGAGAAAGAGCGAGAGAAAGAGAGGTTTTGAAGTTCCGACCCACGTTGGTATTAAAATATCGGAAACGCCGCCGTTGTACCAAACTACCAAAAATCAGGTGGGCCAAAAAAAAACAGCATGCGTCTTATCTCCATACCATGGCAAGCGTCTAGCAGAAGTATCTACTATCCAATGGTCAGGATTTTTCATGAATATCTTTGCAGAAAAACACGATGATTTTCCTGATCAAGGGGCTAACTATATTAATTCACTGAGGCCATTTAAGTCGATGATTAACGGAACAACTGATAACAACGAAGATGCGTTCCTAGGGGATTCGAATAGATAGGTGCTCTCAAGAGATTTAAACCGGATAATATAAAAACGTAAATTATTCTAATAATAGTAGCCATGCCGGAAATAAACCCATAACGGAACGCAGCCATTCGCTCCTCTTCACTCCACGACTCGCACCTTTTTATTTTATCGAGGTTCATCGTAAATCCCTCCTCATCTTTTTTGTCTGTGATCGTGAGATACCTGAAACACACAACCGTATTAACCAAAAAAGAGAAACTAAGAGGATTTAATCGAAAATCTAGAACTGAATGTTATCCATAACGCGATGCAAAGAAAAAGTAGAATGCTCGAGTAGGTGAAAATAAAGAAAAAAGAGACCAAATTTAAGCAAGACAACCTACCTATAAGACTCCGATCCACCTGTGAGACCTTCAGACCGCTGTGATTTCATGGAATGCTCAAGGCGAATAGCACGAGCACGAGCTTTAGCTAACTCACACATCACTGCTCTAAAGGAAACAGAATGCCAATAGAATCAAAAGCACTTTGAAAAATGAAAACGCCGAAATGAGTGGATCTTCCGAATAGGAAGAAGCTCACTTCGTCTCCTCATCACACTCGGTTTTGGCATTTCAAACATTTCCATTCCATCAATAACATTCTCGTCATCAGGCACGAATTTGTGATCAACATAGCTGGATATTTCAACAAAACTATGCGCTATGTCTAGCATGTCTGGAAATGAAAATACCTTGCTAAATGCTCTAGATTAATTTAAGCGAGAATCACCATACCACTAGGACACTTTCGCCTCCTCTGACGAATTTCATTCATTGTGGACAAACAATTGCATAGACAATGGTTTCCCAAAAACCCGCAAAGACAAGCTGCATGATATGGGAAAAAGCAATGTTTCACTATTTACCTGAAGTACGTCCAAAACACAAAACATAGTTGCATATCATCGAGGACGTGCACATCTCGACATTCTTCGCCACAGTTGCTGCATACATTTGTCTCATTGTGTTGGTCGTCAGCACTAGATTGAATGTGATTTTATAAAGTGCAATTTGTAAAGAGACGTTGTCTAATCTAATCCCCATTCAAAGATCAAGTAGAAAAAAGGAGATCCTATTTTCAGTTACCTTTATCTCTCTAATCAGCCCTTTGTATCCTTTCTCTTCCAATAGCTACTTGTCCTTCCTCATTATAATTTTAGACCCAAAAAATCTGCCACTCTCTGTTGTAGGAAGATAGCGCAGTAGTATTGATTCCATTCATCTCAAGCACGAGAATGGTTCGACCCAAAGCAGGGCTGATCGACCCTCGAATTCCTCGGAGGTCGAGAAATTGGTACCAAACTTGTTTGGAAACAGTTTACTTCCTACAATCTAAGTTACCACACTCTAGCCATGGTACTGCAGGATTCCAGAGAGAATCGACTAAACCAGTATTCAACGCCAGTCTATCAAAAGCGGAAAGGAAAAAATCTCCAAGCAGCAGTCGAAACCACACACGAATCCAAGAATATTAGCAGACGACGAATGCGAGGAAACGAAAAACTAATTGCAAGAAATGATGGTATCCGCACAACTTATGTGACCAAGAGTCATTTAAAATAATGGAACATAAATGTAGTGCCCTTCGATTTTTAACGGATCCTCTAAATGAAGCATCTTCGCATCTGGTTTACACTGCGAGCATAACAATAATAAAAAATTGCACAGTGGGTATTCAGCCGACTATGGCTTTTAACCCTCAAAGTAGCGAATTCAAAATATTTCATCACGCAAGAAGCTCATTTCTTCTATTTTTTTAAAAGCCAATTCTATGTAGAGTTCTGACACATCTAATAGTAGAAAAAGGAAAGCCTCAACATTCGTCATCTTCGGAATTTTCCGCCATTCTAGCGCCGATTAAACTCTTGTAGTCGTTGTCCCTATTAGTATTGTAGTAGTACTGGATAAATGAAGACATAGATCGAATGACATCTTAGAAAAGAATTATTGCATTAGTACACCGAACCTTCTTTTAGATAAACGAAGAAGTGGAGAACTACCATCTGGCGAATTTTGCCGAATCTCTTTCCATAGGTGAGCAATGCTTGCTTAAACACAACGCCATCGTCTTCAGCCCATTCTTCATTGACAGATCTACCTTACCTTACGTTCTCTTGAGCAACGTTAAAGTCAAAGTTCGATTTTTGCCGAAGATAAAGTGCCTGTAATGAGGTGAAACTAATCTTCGCACTTATCAACGATCACTTATGGTACGTAATAGTTGACGCTTTGCTAAGCCCAATAAAGAAACAACGACAACAAAAACTTTGTCATATCTTAGTTTAACTTGTATGTATGATGATGTAGTTGTCTAATCAAAAGTTTTAGAACCCAACTGGTTTCCATTATATAATAGATGGCATCCCCATAGCTTCTATCATTAGTTTTCAAATGAGGACTGCTAATAGTTAGCTAAATTAAATTAAATGTTGTTCAATAATCTTTTAGCGGTTTACCACCTCATCGTGACTTGAAGCTGTTCCTAATGTCGAGCTGCGCTGTACAGCAGGGAAATTCATTACTTCGGCAAGACCTCCCAATCTGAGGAGTCCGACGTTTCCATCCAAAACCTAGCTAAGAGTAAACCAGTACCAGGATCTATCACCTTCCTGATACCAAACTAGACGCATGGTGGCAAATCTCCCTCTGATCCACAAACGCGGCGACTGCCTGGGGTGGTAACGAGCTGGAGAAGGCATCGCCTATGCTGACCTCGGGACTGCGGAACAAAACAGTGGCCAAATGAGCAATTATGGAAATTATGCTGGGGTTTGCACAATCACTGAAGACGAGCATCCAAGTATCCAAGTTGTCCGCCAAAATAAGATAGAAAGAAGAACTATGTGACCGACTTCCCATAAGCTGACATCCTATTCACATATTGTTTTTATTGTGTTAATATCTTATTTTCTTGTAATAGTACCCAGGATCGAATTTCCATTAACCTCGGCATTGAATTATGAATTCGTCGTTTTCTCTCTTAGCAATCGCGAGGTTGCTAAACAGCATACGTTTACTTCCATGCGATAACACACATACAACACAATCGCAGCTGACGTTTCGGTAGAATCGCCTTCTTCAGAGCCTGGAACGGTACACTAATACGCAACTTGCTAGGTCAAACACTTCAACAGCACAAACAAAAAGATGGAAATCTGAGAGATAATTACAAGATCTACGGCTTCTCGAAAAAAAACCGACACTTTCCTACCTGTCTTCCACCGAGGAAGAACAGCCGCACAGAGTCGCACATGGGGCTGACGATTGCAGCACCCCCAATCAAGGATCGATACGAAGTTAAGGGGCGAGATCCCGCGTAATCTCGGGGCATTCCTCCCTGCTATTTATTTTAGGATTTTTGGCATTTATCCAAAAAGCCTCGAGGAGTTTGCGCGATGGTGTTTTAGTATCCCGTGAGAGGATAGAGACTTTTATATCAAAATCGTCTCCGCTATCCTTTTGTATCCTATGCGTCCCTAGTGGCGTGCCTTGTCTTGCTTTTCGTTTGCCATTTAGGTGTTCTTTTATGCGGATACATAAAGGTCTACCCGTTTGGCCAATATATTTGTCTCCGCAAGTACCACAAGAGATCAGGTATATCGTGCCTGAACTCATGCAGTCACCGTCCCTGCCATAAGGGCATATTACGCAATTTTGTATTTCACATAGACGCTCACACAAGCGGTTACGAACTAGCTGGCGACGAAGAGTATTCGGTGGTATTTCAATTATCGCTACCGATTCCTCTAGATCTGCCCTTCTTAAGCATAGTTTTATCGCTGCACTTATTTCATCGCTAATGAAGGACAAGATAAACGGGACTTTTGTAGTTTCTAGTGGAAAATGGGCCTTTGAGTCAGTTGTCGGCACCGAACAGCCACTAGCTTTAAGCGGAATGCTCGACTTCGTGAGAAGACGCAACGTGGGACTTTTCGTAGTTGTCACAGGGCAATATCTCAAACTTGGATAATTAAACCGTTTATACACATAAGTGCAACATCAATACAACATTAATATGGACGGAGAACTACTGGCACACAAATAAGGCAAGTTGAAGTATGAAGTGCTGTACCTACTATTGAAGTGAGGTTAACAAAGGCGTAAGAGTATTGTGATGAATGACCCTATTACAACATTAATACTATGATAACAACAACTTGATAGCAGTGGTATGGAGGTGCGAACGACGGCGTCCGCGCTGGGGCGTACAGTGGCCAAAATGCCGATGGGTAGAACAACAAAAGAATGAGGTGCAGACGAGCCGTGTATTAGGCTAAGCTAGACATCTTATGTACAGCGGTCAAGTATACATTAATCGATGAGGATAGCAAGTTACCTAAGCTTTGATGGTGGAAATGACTACGAACGAGATGAGACATCTGATGAACACGGTCAGGCGGCTGGTCTTGGATAACGATATGTCTGCAACGTGAGGTTTGAGCATCGATGGGTGCCACTATTGCATATGATATCATGGGCCAGAAAGATAACGACTGAGAAATGATAAGCCTATAGCGGCTTAACAAATACACAGCATAAGATAGCCAGCTAGTGGCCTTGTACGCATGGCGTACCGTATAGGAGGAATGGTACATGCCATCGATGGCGTTTCAGACAGAACGCATTTGAGGATAAACGTCGCTACTGACAATGCACCGCAGACAAATTGATAACCAATGAACATTGAAAGTTGGACACGGATCAGGATAATAAAAAGGATATACTGGGGTGATGGGAAGCGTGGCGTATTAACAGTGATGCTAAACTAATGTAATTCGCAACTGTCATTTAATAATGATATGATAAAGTTAATGTACAATAACGACTACGTGCAGGATGACTTAACGATAATCTACATTGGTGACATACGAGATCAATACGGTACGGATCTAAAATCTTAAGGCGTGAAATAACCGTTGATTTTAAGCTCGCAGCCTTTGCAACGCTGACCCATTGCTCGTTTAACTTCCGGCATTGATGTTTGTATTCCTTTTCAGAGGATGGGCGATATAGGGTAGCATCACTAAGATGTTCCTCCGTTATCTTAACATCCAACTGGCGAGGAATAACTACGAGCTCTCCCCCCTTATCACTAACAGACAATCTTATCGTTTTAGAGTTTATCAATTCTCTAATTTCTCGCAATTTCTCGGGTGCTGCAGTCGTCAGCCGTATGCGACTCTGAGCGGGTGTTCTTCCTCGGTGGAAGGCGGATGAAAGAGCGGTGGGTTTTTCCGAGAAGCCGTAGATCTTGTAATTATCGCTCAGATTTTCATCTTTCTGTCTGTGCTGTTGAAGTGTCTGACCTAGTAAATTGCGTATTGGTGTACCCTTCCAGGCTCTGAGTTAGGCGATTCTGCCGAAACGTCAGCTACGATTGTGTTGTATGCGTGTTATTGTATGGAAGTAAACGTATGTTGTTTAACAACGCAACTGTCATTTAATAATGATATGATAAAGTTAATGTACAATAACGACTACGTGCAGGATGACTTAACGATGATCTACAATGGTGACATACGAGATCAATACGGTGCGGATCTAAAGGCGGACGAACCCTGACATGAGCGAGTCCGAATAGCAATTCACGAGGCTATTTATGTTTTTGGAGAAGGCGGTACTTGGCACAGGTCCAGCTTCTTTACCGAACCCATTCCTCGGCTACCGTTTCGAAATCTCGGGTGCTGCAGTCGTCAGCCGTATGCGACTCTGAGCGGGTGTTCTTCCTCGGTGGAAGGCGGATGAAAGAGCGGTGGGTTTTTCCGAGAAGCCGTAGATCTTGTAATTATCGCTCAGATTTTCATCTTTCTGTCTGTGCTGTTGAAGTGTCTGACCTAGTAAATTGCGTAAGAATCGTCTATATATCTGCAGTAGAGTAGCGGCCGGAGACCAAACGGGGGCTTCCACTCTAGACATAAACGCAATAGCAAGGCTTGGTGCCAGTCGCTGTCCCATTGCCAGCCACCTTATTTGCGCGTAGTATTTCCCAGACCATCTGAAAATCGAGCAGTTTATGCACTCCTTTAAGAGAGCCATGAGCTGCTGGATGGACAAGCCATACATTTTTATTTTTCCTTCATGTTCAACAAGGAGTTCGGAAATGTCTTGCATTGCGGAGTCATTCGATACGTTGGTGTACAGCGCAGTAACGTCGAACGACTCCATCACGCACGCGTTATTAGGAGACGCGTCACGTAGTCGTTCTAGGAACATTTGGGTGTTCGTGAGGTGGGCTGGAATGTGGTTAGGCAGCTGGGTTAGTATTAGGCTTAAGAACCAGGTTATTCTATCCGTTCGCCCGTCTACACAGCTGATGATGGGTCTAACCTTGAATGATGATGGATTGGTTGACGCAACATCATCAGAAGATACCAACTTATGTGTCTTAATAAGTAGGTATAAGACGGGACATGTTGGTTTATTGATCTTAAGGCGTGAAATAACCGTTGATTTTAAGCTCGCAGCCTTTGCAACGCTGACCCATTGCTCGTTTAACTTCCGGCATTGATGTTTGTATTCCTTTTCAGAGGATGGGCGATATAGGGTAGCATCACTAAGATGTTCCTCCGTTATCTTAACATCCAACTGGCGAGGAATAACTACGAGCTCTCCCCCCTTATCACTAACAGACAATCTTATCGTTTTAGAGTTTATCAATTCTCTAATTTCTCGCAATTTCTCGGGTGCTGCAGTCGTCAGCCGTATGCGACTCTGAGCGGGTGTTCTTCCTCGGTGGAAGGCGGATGAAAGAGCGGTGGGTTTTTCCGAGAAGCCGTAGATCTTGTAATTATCGCTCAGATTTTCATCTTTCTGTCTGTGCTGTTGAAGTGTCTGACCTAGTAAATTGCGTATTGGTGTACCCTTCCAGGCTCTGAGTTAGGCGATTCTGCCGAAACGTCAGCTACGATTGTGTTGTATGCGTGTTATTGTATGGAAGTAAACGTATGTTGTTTAACACATACTACGACATTTGCTAGGCCACTTGAGAAACAGTGATTGTGATGCCTACACCAGAACATACAGTAATAGAAAAATAGAGATAGATAAAGAAAGAAATAGAAACTATTCTGGGAATAGTTGCTATAGGGACCTTGTTTTGGCCAAACCGTTCCTTTTGGAGCGTCGCTCTCCCTCGAAACTTAGCTCGTGGGGCTACAATTTCGTAGCCATTGGAGATGGCTATTTGCCGAGCCAAGTCGCGCGATTCTTCCCTTAGTTCCCTACTTGTTCACACACAGATGGCTGTTTGAAACATGTTTCTCCTTATTTTCTGTTGTTTTCTATCAAAGTGTTATAGTATTGCTATCAAAGTATTATGGTAGAGCATTAAAATTAACCTAAGAGTATTCAGCGAAAGCTGGGAATCACTGCAAATAAGTGACTATACAATGAAGTGAAAGATAAGAGGTGAGCAACACATGAACAAAAACCTGGTCTTGAGCAAGTTTGTACTTCTCAGCGGCATATTCACAGCACTGATTAAAACTTATTTCATCAATATCAGCTAGTGGACACCACAACACCTGACAAACGTTCTACCCAGTGAAAAAGAAACACACCAACGGAAACGTATTTTAACGTATAATTCGCAAAACGCAATTTATATGGCTCATTTTACAAAGAACCTGAGCAGGCTGTAGGGCAAAACTCCTCCAACTGCAATTTACGTTAGGGTTATCTGTGCAGTCAGGAATAGTGCGTTAAGCCGTTCCCAATATGTCCTCACATTCTGATGACTGTGTGGATGAGAGGACGACTTTCTACACACCGGCTAGCCTTTCGCAAAGAAATATAAAAGACTTTCTGTATTCGGTTGTCTCTGACATGAGATATACCTTTTACTAAACAATGCAACTGATTTCAAGAAAATTACCAATGGAAATACAGTCTGCATTAATACTTGATACTTGATATTTGAACGGCCCGTCATCACTAGTTGTGCGGGCCCCAGCATAATCACCACTTTTTGGAGATTTGCTGTTTAAGTCTTTGTGGCTCCCTAGAATCCCGAGAACAGGCTGGCCAAAGTCTACCCCATGTCGTCAGTACGACAGGCAGTCGCAACCCATGTGGATTAGAGGGAAATTTGTCACCATGCAACTTTGATACCAAGACAGTCTGGTGTTGGTTTACTCTTAGACCGGCTTCCTAATGGAGACGCTGGACTCATTCTCATCTTGGGAGACCATGCCGGAGTGAGCAATCTCCCCGCTGTACATCGCAGTCCGATACCCAGAAACACCTCACAGCCACGATGAAGCAGTAAATCGTTGGCATGTCTGCATCAATAAAGGATCTCGGCGTTGATCAATCCCTGAGGGATGCGCTATGCATTCGACTTCATTAAGTATCGTTGGAGGTGATTGAATGCATATCTGGCCTTTACAATGACTCGCGGTGGCCGGCCGATGTATCGAGCCAGTGCTGCTATCCTCCCAGACAAGTCTGGTACCAATTTGCCGACCCCGGAGGGATGGAAGACTTGGTGAGCCATAGGCGCATTTCACGTGCGCGCCGCAGTGGCGCCTCCAACCACTGCGCCACACGCGCACTATGTTTAGAGCAGTCTACTCTTTTAGACAAGAAAATTCCAATCGAATGAAAACAAAAATTAGCAGAACAGAGCCCACGTGTTCTCTTTCTTCATTCATCAACTTGTCATCTTGTTCTTTCTGAGACTCACCTACACGTACTTGGAAACCATCACCAACTTGGATTTCTCGGCCGGCACTGGCTTAGCATGGTTGAAGGATTACAGCAATGTAAATGGACAGAGTAGTCCCGTATTCTAAAAAAAATAAAGAAAAGAAAAAACAGAAAATGAGCCCGCCCTTGCTCTGGCGTACCTATACAATTAGACTTCAATAAAAGGTGTACTGCTTTGTATCATCTAAGACAGTTCTATTTAAGAATATCACAACTGTCGCTAGATTATCATCATCCCTATAGTGTTATCTCATCCATAATACTGTAACAGTGTGACTACTTTTACCCCGGAAGAATGGGTACTTTGTATTTGGTGGAGATGTGTTTGAAGTTACATGCTATAGTCTCATATAGAACTTACAATCTTCTATTTTGAATGGACACTCAAATGGAAATTCACTAGGTAGGGATTTCATGAACTTCATTCACTTTGGGATCAACTTCTACATCCTCATCCTTCTCTTCATCTTCGTTATCATTGTCTGAGTCATTTAACGAAACGTCAGCAAGCACTAAGAATACCGTGCCCTTGTGATGACATACTCGTTCTGTTCTGACTTTTCTTCAAAATCAGCATTCTGCGCATCGCTTGAACTTTCTTCCTTTAGAACCAAAGTGGAATAGAATAGACTCTGATGGTGTTAAAGCTACACAATTTCGCAAAGTCTGTAGTATGTCTGATGATAATCAAAACACGCGAACCTAGACTTCCCATAAACGAAGACCACTTATGGACGTTTTAAAAAAACGTAAAAATTCTCCAATTTTACCCGAGGAAGTTTCCAGGTTTAAATGCGCGGTCATGTGATAGATGGGCAACGCAGCATGGACCTCAGGCAACTCCGACACAAAAATGAATGGTTCTCAATCGTTTCTGCTTGCTAATAAATTATATGTTCCTGTATGTTCATGATGTACACACGTCCATGGACACGTAGGTGCTCGTGGTTGCAGATATGCATTTTCTTTTATTCAGCAATTAACCAAAGGTTTGCTGCCGAGCAGTTCAAGGGCGTGGAAGCCCGACCAGGATATGCTCCATCAAGCACAGTTTGCGCTCATTTCAGAACAGTCAGAAGACCTAACCGTCGATGTACCCAATACATGGGAATAAAAAGGAAACCTGAAATGGTTCGTGCCTAAAGTAGTGAAATCAATTGACCTAATACCAGATATGCCTCATCTTCTGCTGTACTCATTCAATAGCTAATATCTTCAGTACTGAAAAGAACACCTTACTGGTGCATGTACAGGTTACTTAGTAAACAACCGCATTATAAATTCTTTAGAGGACGTTCCTATTGCATCAACTAATGAACACACTACCCAGGAATTCCTTGGAACTAGAAAGGACTAAGGCATTGAATTATAACGTGTAACGGGAGAAGTGAGAAGTCAGGCTAGTGTGTGATAGAGACTACTACCTACTCAAGAAGTATAAAAATCATTATTAATCTGCTATTTTCATATCTAATTTTGCGCAGTTGAAATGTTTTAGGGTTTCTCTGACAGGAAAGGATGTAGAACTTCGAAAGAAATAGTCTGTAATACGACGACTATCAACACTCCCAACCAATATCAAGAAACAAGGACGTGAGCATCGAGGAAATCTTTGTCTTAGCCACCCTCTTGGTCCAAGCATGTTCTGGTGTGTTGGTTATTGCCTGTGATTAACGCGACTCCACTTTGGTTTATCACTTTGCGTATGTCTGAAAGCAGGCATCTCTCGGTGAGCGTAAAAGTCTTGGGTTTTTTTTAATCAAAATTGTCGGGTTTCTGTAATGCCGCTTGTGAATCTCATTGGTGTCGCTGAAGACACCTTTCTAAAATTTGGCTAAAGAAGTGGGCAAGAACTAATTTTACATCATCCCCTGGTTTCGTTCCTCAGACTTTCTAATATTATTTCCATCTAATTAAAAGGTGCCACGGATCTTTAATATCATACCACGGATCTCCCTCATATGAGGGATCTAGAGCCGCCGATTAGTCGCGAGGCTACGTGGCGCGTCCCCAGGAGCGAATAGAGGGCTGATCGCGGACCAAAAGCGACTTTGCTTCCCTGAGACGTAGGTGGCTCCAGAGAATGGACTCCCTATTTCTGCTGCGCCGATTTGGCACATACTTTCTGTATTTGCTAGGCGTATTCATGCATGTTGGTGTGGGTGCATTCTCGCTTTATGCGGATTGTATTCTACGAGTCAATTCGGCCAAAAGCCTGCAATCAAGTGACAGGGAAGTGTATGGGAGGTGGTTAGGAGTCGCCTTCAACAAATAAGCTCCATATCCACTGGGGTAGAGCCTCGCAAGCTACCCATGAGTTTAACCAGCCTCCACGTTAAAGCCCAGCAAGCTACACGCGGGTATCATAAATGCTAAACACAGTTAAAAAAAACAGGCGTCATTCCCCTTGACGTCGAAAGAGCCCCCAATTTTGCAGCGTTGGGTAGGACAAGTGCGGAGAGGCTGCTAAAATCTCACGGCCAACGGAAGTTGTCTGGATCAAAAACTATGGTGACGATCTGTACCTACAATGCACGCACACTTGCATCCGAGTCCTCGATAGACTTGCTCACGCAAGCAAGAATGATAAGTTAAGACGTCATCAGCCTGGCCGAGACGAGACGAGGCCACCCATTCAACGCTGTCTATGACAGTGGAGAAGAGCTGTTCCTCGGAACATACGACAGTAGAGGCGTAGGCGATGTCGGTGTTTTCGTCAACACGAGTTTGTCCATGGACATGGATTCATTTGAACAGCTTACAACCCGAATCGGACGTTTGCGATTAAAAAGATGTGGATCAATACCGGCGTTAGTTTTGAATCTTTGTCGTTTACGCGCCATCATCAAACTATGGCGAAAAAGTATGTCGAAGCGTTCTGCACGGACTTGGAGAAGTTGTATAGAGAAGACCACACATTCCTCAAGGTCAACGGTCATTGGAGATTTCAACTTCAAGACTGGACCAAAAAGAACGTCTGATGAACGCCACAGTGGGACCCATGGATTGGAGTGGAACGAACAGGGTGAGAGGCTCTCTGAGTTTATCTCGGCGACAAAGATGGTAACGCCATGGTAACTCGCAATTCCAGAAGCCCCACTCTCAACGCTGGATGTGGGTGTCTCCCAATGGAGAGTACCATAACGAAATAGACTACATCATAGTAAATAGAAAGTTTTGCCTAACCGATGTTGCTGTTGTCCCAAAATTTTACACGAGATCAGATCACAGTCTCCTTTGTCCAAGGTTTCATTTTTCACGGAAAGGAGAAAAAACCGCTGAATCCAAAAGCCGAAGTCCCAGAGCCACCACAAACTGGGACTTGTTCAACTCATTAGTCGGCTGTTGGGAAGATGCCGTTGTCGACGACGTCGGCGAGGAATACGATCGACTCATTGAACATCTTCACATTAGCGCCATAAAAGCTGAGAGTTCGAAAGTCACCATGAGACGTCTGTCTCCATAAACTGTCCAAGGTTTCATTTTTCACGGAAAGGACAAAAAACCGCTGAATTCAAAAGCCGAAGTCCCAGAGCCACCACAAACTGGGACTTGTTCAACTCATTAGTCGGCTGTTGGGAAGATGCCGTTGTCGACGACGTCGGCGAGGAATACGATCGACTCATTGAACATCTTCACATTAGCGCCATAAAAGCTGAGAGTTCGAAAGTCACCATGAGACGTCTGTCTCCATAAACCGTCTATTCCCGTCTAATTAAAAGGTGCAGAATGTCGTGAGAAATAGAAAATGGTCCAATTTAGTGTAGGACTTTGCAACATTGATATCGGCTGGAGAAAACGGTCGAGTACCCATCATGTGTTTTGAAAAATAAAGACGGCAATAGTTGGTAACTGTTCCGAAAGGCATGTCGTCCTGAATCCCATTGACCTAGTTTCCAGAAAGCCTTCGAAGCTATCGAAATGATTTGTTACCGCATTGAAGTGATTTGTTATCGCATCTTAGCAAAAGCTCTTCCTTAGAATCGAATTCCAGTGTTTAGGTTGAGACATTTCTCCTCTTCTTTACTGATCTTTGCCTCTTTGGTTTGGTGTACGGCTCCTCAACAGCATTAGTCTCTTGCCGCAAAAATTAACTTGCGCAAAAATTGCTTGTTTATTTTATTAAGGCAAGAGAACAAATTTTCAAGGCCACTTCTATCATAAGATTTATGTTGGACACCTATCGAATTAGGAAAAACTTCAGTAGGGTTTCAAACCCGCGACTGCCGTTGCTGGGTGGTCGCTCGCTAACCACCACACCAACCGAGGCTCTTGCTTCTCCTTTACATTTCTCCCTTTCAAGGCGTTTTTCTTCTTTTTCGCCTGACAATAAAGCTCGCATTAACCACAATCATAATTATTTAGACCAGAATATTCTTCACACATTATTGTTCTCGGGTATCAAAGATTTTAACAAAATTAGAAACTGAGCCGTACATAGACAACACATTACACAGAAGTTATTTTCAACTTTGATAATTTCTATTTATTTATTAATCCACTGAATTAACAAGATAATGTTAAAATTCTTAATTGTATGCGGCATGGAAAACGAAGTCATTGCACTCAGAATCCCATCGGTGAGAGACGGATGTTTATCGTCGACTGCCGTTGACGTCAGGTGTCGCTAGGAGTTCTGTCGCGCTCATTGCTAACATGTCCAGTGCACAAGCACCATTAGTGATCGAATCGAATCCATACCCGTCCTTCGAGAATGCTGTAATTTAATGAGCGAGCAACTGCGAGAACAACAAACGCTTGTGATCGTGATAAGAAGAACAGCGATTTGTGAGGATTCGAAAGTTTAAGCACAATTGCGCTTGGTCAGTTGCACCTGTATCACCTGTAGTCCCGTTGATCGTCGAGTGACTAGAGCGGGCGCTAGTAAATCCTCCTCCATTTTTCTCTATCGCGTGCAAGAGTAGCCCAGTGGGTTCTGCTCGCTTTAGGGACTCGTCGATCATCATATCTTTCTTCCAGGCTTTTCGTGAAGAACTCTGACCACTGGGTCGGTGGTCTTCCTGCAGTACGTTTGACATCCCCAGGAATCCAGTCACTAACAGCTCTTTTCCATCGGTTATCATTCATATGCATTACGTGTACCGGCCCACCTTATCTTCGACCGACTGTTTGGCGTATAGAACGGCATCTTTGATTTTTTATCGTTGACGTAGGTCGGAGCTTCGGATCTCATCCCTTACTTGTGTGAAACGGGATACTCCTAGCATCGTCCGTTCGACTGAGCATTAGATAACGCTGAGTGATCTTTCGTCCTGCTTACGTAGCGACCAGGTTTCTGACGCATACGTTAAGGCAGGAAGAACCGTTGAGTCGAAAAGGTGGGCACGGAGTCGGGCGTTCTTTGTTCTCTACTACATCCTCGATGCTCTTGAAAGCTCCCCAAGCCGCTCGTTTCCTTGTGCTCAGCTGTGGAGGTAAGTCGTTCATCATGTTGATTTCCCGACGTAGATAGACATAACTGGAGCGTTCGGAGATATTTGTTCCGTTGAGCGTGAATGGGGCAAACGAAACCAGTCCGTTCTTCATGAACATCGTTTTCTTCAGATTTAGTCGAAGACCAATCATTCCACACGCTTTATCAAAGTCCACAAGCATACGTTCTGCTTGGCTAATGTGTGGTGTTATAAGAACGAAACCATCAGCAAAGCTAAGGTGATTTAACTGCCGACCATCGATTTTCACTCCCATATTATACCATTCCAATGTTCGCACGACGTTCTGGAGGGTGGCTGTAAATAATTTTGGCGAGATTGTATCGCCTTGCCTAACTCCTCTTTTGACGTCAACGTTAATATCGTTGTAGAATGGTGAAATTTTGATTGTGAAATTTTTGTACAGCTCACGAAGAATCTTTGTGTACTGAGTAGGGACTCCTTGACTACCGAGGGCTTCCATGACTGCTTCTATCTCAATTGAATCAAAGGCCTTCTATAAGTCGATGAAAGTGAGACAGAGCGGTCTTTCGTGCTCTCGCGATACTTCAGTGAGCCTTGTTAACGTTCTGTCAATACTGTTTAGGATGACTCGAGTGAAAAGTTTGCAGACGACGGAGAACAAAGAGATTGGGCGGTAGTTGCCTACATCGTGTTGGTCGCCCTTCTTGAACAACAACACGGTTTTGCTGGTCTTCCACTGAGTAGGGACCTTGCATTCAGACAGGTAGCGTGTGAAGAGCCGAGCCAGTGCGTTTACGAGGACTGGCGGAAGGATCTTTAGGAGTTCTGATTTTATCCTTTCCAGACCTGGTGCTGTTCGATTTCTTACCGACGAAATGCCATGTCGGATTTCGGAAGGGAGAACAACATATCCATACTTTTTTATTTTATAAGACGGTAAGCGGACGTGGCTATCGAAGAGATCTGAGTAGTAATCGTGGATGGTTTTCTCCATTGCCTTTCTGGACGCTGCTATTGTTCCATCTGGGCGTCGGAGTGCAATCATCTTGGTCTTGTAATTGGCGAAGCTTCGGCGGGCTTTGCGAATGCTTTTTCCAGCCTCTGCTGCTTCCACCATTACTGCTGCTCTTCTCTCTTTAAGATCTTCTTTTATCGCCTGTCTGCATTGTTTCGCAAATTCGGACGTTAGTTCGCGGTTGCCTCTAGCTCGTGCGAATAAGTCCCAGTTTGTGGTGGTTCTGGGGCTTCGGCTTTTGAATTTAGCGGCTTCTTCTCCTTTCCGCGAGAAATAAAATCTTGCACAAAGGAGATTGTGTCTGATCCCGTGTAAAATTTTGGGACAACAGCGACATCGGTTAGGCAAAACTTCCTATTTACTATGATTTGGTCTGTTTCGTTATGGTACTCTGCATTGAGAGATTCCCAGGTCCATCTCTGACGGTGAGGCTTCTGGAATTTTGAGTTACAATGGATGGTCTTGGCGGTCATGATAAACTCGGAGAGCCGCTCACCCTGTTCGTTCAATTCTAATCCATGAGCCCAATGTCACGTTCCTCAGACGTTCTTCTTGGTCCAATCTTTGCGTTGAAATCTCCAATGATGACCTTAAAGAATACATGGTTTTCTTCAGAACTTCTCCAACTCTATATAGAATGCTTCGACTTCTTCATCATCATAGTTTGATGTTGGCGTGTAAGCTACGAACATTGTCAAAGCCGGTATTGATCCACACCTTTTTAATCGTAGCGTCCGAATTGGATTGTAAGGTGTTCGAATGAATCGATGTCTGTGGACGAACTCGTGTTGACGAGAACGCCGACACCTCCTACGCCTCTACTATCGCATGTTCCGAGGAACAGCTCTTCGCCAGTGTCATAGACAGCGTTGAATGGGTGGCCTCATCTCGTCTCGGCCAGGCTGATGACGTCTTAACTTATCATTCTTGCTTGCATGAGCAAGTCTTCTATCGAGGACTCGGATGCAAGTGTGCCTGCATTATAGGTACATATCGTCATCATAGTTCATCGTGATCCAGTTAGCTGTCACTGACCCTGAGGTTTTAGCAACCTCTTCGTACTCGTCCTTCCCAACGCTACAAAATTGGGGGCTCTTTCGAGGTCAAGGGAATGAAGCCCGTTTTTTTTTTACTATGTTTTGCATTTTAATACCCACTCATAGCTTGCTGGGCCCTGAATGGAGGCTGAGTATACTCATGGGTGGCTTGCCAGGCTTTCCCAAAGTGAACATGGAGTGAACATGAACAAGTGAACATGAATTGACTCGTAGAACACAATCCGCATAAAGCGAGAACGCACCCACACACGCATGCATGAATACGCCTAGCAAATTAAGAAAGTATGTGCAAAATCGGCGTAGCAGAAACAGGAAGTTCCTGGATCCACCTGCATCTCAGGGAAGCAAAGGTCGCTTCTGGGACGCAGTAAACCTCCTATCCGCCACCCACCTGGGGACGCGCCACGTAGCCTCGCGACTAACCGGCTTGAGATCCCTCACATGAGGGAGATCCGTGGACTGGAAATCATAGTAGGAATTATTTACTCGGATATGTAGAACTGCTGTCATCGTGAGTATTGCGAGCTCCAGAAGCTTCCTCGTTCGGTTCTTAGCCTCGCCATCGTTGGTTATATTGTTGGTAACGGTGAATTCGAGTATGGCAAATTGTGCGGGCAAAATGTTCTGGTCTGGGAAGCATTTGTTGCTGCAAATGCAGCCGATTGTTTTAGATAAAAACACGTGTAGGTCGTGTAAATTGTTCTTCAAAAGTCTTTTGGGGTCCAATGTGCAGTTCTTGCTGCCTATCTGTCTGTCTTCTATTCTTATCATATGACTGTCACAACTGTACTTCGCTAAGGATTAGTAATCTTCTAGGTCGTAAAGATTATACAAGTTTCAAGATCTGAGCTACGCACTATGATTAGGTCTTTTGTGTGCTTTATGTGTATGACAACTTTTCAAAAGACATTGTTCACCCGCTCAGTAGATAGTGTAAAATATTTTCGACGTGACTGAATTCTCACCCCACGTAGGTTGCGTACTTGAATGCTTGAAGGGTCGTTGAGTCAAAAAGGTGAGCGCGGTGTTTTCGATTCATTAGTTGATGAGTGGCTACTATGGAAGGCAACAAACACATCCCATACTGCCATATTCGAGTTGTTTGTTTTCTAAACGCCAAAGGTATACGTACAAGGTTGTCTCTGTAATCAGTGAACTATTCATTTCGAGTTGTTCACCTTCTTGCCGTGAGTTTTTCATTAATCATACATTCCTGATGTCTACGCGTAGTTCAATCGTTTTCTCCGTTTTGTTAAATACGCTCATTATCATTTTCGCTTCATTGCTACTTCTCGAAGATAACAATTTCTTCAACTAGGCGAATATTTGAAGAAATTTTCCGCTAATATTGTGCTGTTCCCATTCTCGGTCGGACGGTTTTATTATCCACTACAAAGTAAACTGCTTTGCTGAAACAGTTCATGTTGCTGAACCTCTTTCCCTGTGGAAATGGAAAAGCTCTTTGAAGGAGTTGCATTTTTGTACTGAAATTACGACTATAGTCATCATATGTTTTTATATGGAACTCATCCACTCTTTAATCGGCGAACGCTGACAGCATTGCGTTGTTTCCGATGGTTTCAAACATTTTTTCATTTCAACCAAATGTTAAGACAAGGAGCAGTTGGTATTCTCAACAAACTTCTTTCGTCTAGGACGCTGTGTGGATGTCGTCCATGTAGCAGATTCGGTGGATGTGCTCCATTCGAAACCCTTGTTATGCGCGATATGGTGGTCTTTGTGAAGATGTTGCAGTGCATAATCAGCAAACAAATCGCGAAGATGCCTTTGGACACTGTTCTGGAGGAGGGCGACCTGGGTGATCTTTTCGAATGCTCTGGGAACCTTCTGGCGCTGAGAAGTACAAATGGTTTATGGCTTATACCTGAAAGGAAGTTGAAGATGGTACTATCCGGTAATAGAGTGTTTCTTCATGCTTCCTGTTCTTACTCAAACTACTTCTGAAACATGGATATGGAAATATTTGACACTGCGTACGAAATTAAGAGCGCTTACTACAAAATGGAACGTAAGGCTCTACATTTAGGAATACACGAACTTGGGCAAATAGGTGTAACATTTGGAACAGTTCAAGATTTTCCTCTTCGGATTCAGTTGTGAGCATGGATAGCGCCGCTAAAATCACACGATCGGTTAAAGAAAATACATTCAAAATTTAGCAATAATTCATGAAATTAAAGCGATGTGATAGACATGCATTTTCTCCTGAATTACTCAGAAACCTGTTGAAATAGTAACCGTGTAGAGCGGCGGCTGTACTCAAACTGAACAGTTCTAAGTGATATTATAAAACGGATTCAAACTCTAACTCATGTTATATGAGAACACAAATCCATATGGCCAGACAAGTTTACCACCACACAGCCGTAGTATAGTTCACTGTTCTTGTTTCTTGGCGGATCCGATCCTTCTTAAGCTCATCTGTGAGAACCATTTCCTTTCAAAGCACACATGTCTCAAGGCAATTTTTATTTTTTTCGAAGAACTAATTATAGTCTAGGAAAGCACTTACCACACCTGTATAATACTATTCAAGGAATAGGATTTCCAGTTGGTTGTAAACAGTCAGGAAAAAAGATGTTCGTGTAGTTTTAGAGATAATAAAAGCCAGTATAGTCCTAGTTATAGTCGAGACTACATCGAGGAATTGTTTGTTATTAGTCAGTGGTATGAACTAGTTGCCAGTCTCAAATATCTATGGACTTCCTGCGAAATGCTTTTGCATAGAAGTAATTAGAACAATCACCAAAACAACGGCTAATAAACAGCAATCTAGCACACATTTGCGCCCCTTGTCACCTGCCGTCCGTTTGATTGCCCAATGAATGAAGCGAAGGTTAGTAATTCTTCTATTCCCTCCGACGCTGGCAGGACCACTTAGGTAGGATTCGCTCACTCTGTAGACTCGTTGAGCACCATGTCTTTGTTTTACGGTGTTTGTGAAAAACGCTTGAAATCCCGAACAATCCAGCCACTAACGGTTTTTGTCCAGCGGTATCGTTTATAGGTATTACAAGTCCAGCCCGCCTTCGATAGTTTGGCGCATAGAACGGTATCTTTGATTTTGGAAGGTTGACGTAGTTCAAAGCTTCAGAGCTTCGGATCTCATCTCTCAGTTCCGTTATAGCGGATACTCCTTAGCATCGTCCTTCCGACTGCGCGCTCTATGAAGCTGAGTGACCCTTCATCCTGCTTATGTAGCGACTATGTTTTTAACGCATATTAGAGCAGAAAGTATCGTGGAGCCCGAAAGGGACGTTTCGGCGATTTCGCCTTCCTCGGAGTCGTGATGTTACGAGTGGGACTCAATCACGGTTCTGAGGAAGGCGAAATCGAAATGTCAGCCATCGACCAATAACGCCAACAGCAACGACAACGGCAACGAAGACTATACCAACCTCGCATCAGCCAAGGAGGATCAGTTTATAAGATCATATAAATAAATATATCAACTATCTAAGCTGACGCTTATAGAAAGTCGGTCTTTTGAATGTATGGCTCTCACTGTAGAACTTTCCAAAGTCCGTATAGAACGCTCCGACTTTTTATTCGTCATAGCTCGATGTTGGCGCGTAAGCGACGAAGATTGTCAAAGCCGCTATTGATCCACATCTCTTCAATCGCAAACGTCCGAATCGGGTTGTTAGTTATTCGAATGAGTCGATGTTCACGGACGAACTCGTGTTCACGAAAAAGCCAACGCCACCGACTCCTCTACCGTCGCATGTTCAGAGGAACAGTTCTCCGGTGTAATAGACGGCATTTAGCGGGTGGTGTCATCTCGTCTCGGCCAGGCCGATGACGTCATATCCTTCTCTCTTGCGTGATTAAGTTCTCTATCGAGGACACGGATGCAATTGCACGCGTATTGCAGGCACAGATTACCGCTTTAGTTCTTTGAGATCCAGGTAACCTCCATTGGTTCTGAGATCCTAGCAGTCTCTTCGTACCCAGCGGCGCCAAATTTGAGCTTATTTGTTGGAGGCGACTCCTAGCCGCCACCCACATGTTTGATTAAAGTCACTTGATTTTTTGTCACTTGATTAAAGCCTTTAGGCGAATTGACTTGTTGAATACAATCCGTATAAACTAGAACGCACCAACATACATGCGCACGACGAATACCCTTCGCAAATACAAGAAATATATGCCAGATAGGGGCTCGTGTGGTGCAGTGGTTGGAGGCCTCCTTCAAAACACGCGTGGAATCGATCTCCGGCATTTATCCAGAAAGCCTCAGAAAGTTTGTGCGTTGGTGTTGAACCTCCCGTTCAGGAAAAGTGATTTTTACGTTACAATCGTCTCAGCTATGCTTTTGTATCCTACGCATGCCCAGTGGGGTACTTTGGGTTACTTTCCGTTTGCCATCAAGGTATTCTTTTATACGGATACACAAGGGTCTGCCCGTTTCGCCAATATATTCATCTCCGCAATCCTTGCACGAGATCAGGTATGTCGTACCTGAACTCGTGCAATCACCGTTCCTGCCGAAAGGGCAAATTGCGTAATTTGCTGTTTCATGGGTATCTAGGTTAGGCCCACCCACCCTAAGTCGGTCATACAAGTGGTTACGAACTAATTGACGACGGAGAGTATCGTGTGGTATTTCGACTAACGCTACCGATTCCTCTAGACCTGCCTTTCTCAAGCATCGTTTCATAGCTGTGCATACTTCCTCGCTAGTAAGGGGCAGCATAAACGGGACTTTCTTTTGGCCCTGTGTTTGGTTCTGGCACTCGCTCTTTTTACCAAATGTTAAGGCAAGCAGCAGTTGGTATTCTCAACAAACTTCTTTCGTCTAGGACGCTGTGTGGATGTCGTCCATGTAGCAGATTCGGTGGATGTGCTCCATTCAAAACCCTTGTTATGCGCGATATGGTGGTCTTTGTGAAGATGTTGCAGTGCATAATCAGCAAACAAATCGCGAAGATGCCTTCGGACACCGTTCTGAAGGAGGGCGACCTGGGTGATCTTTTCGAATGCTCTGGGAACCTTCTGGCGCTGAGAAGTACAAATGGTTTATGGCTTATACCTGAAAGGAAGTTGAAGATGGTACTATCCGGTAATAGAGTGTTTCTTCATGCTTCCTGTTCTTACTCAAACTACTTCTGAAACATGGATATGGGGATATTTGACACTGCGTACGAAATTAAGAGCGCTTACTACAAAATGGAACGTAAGGCTCTACATTTAGGAATACACGAACTTGAGCAAATAGGTGTAACATTTGGAACAGTTCAAGATTTTCCTCTTCGGATTCAGTTGTGAACATGGATAGCGCCGCTAAAATCACACGATCGGTTAAAGAAAATACATTCAAAATTTAGCAATAATTCATGAAATTAAAGCGATGTGATAGACATGCACTTTCTCCTGAATTACTCAGAAACCTGTTGAGATAGTAACAGTGTTGAGCGGTGGCTGTACTCAAACTGAACAGTTCTAAGTGACATTATAAAACGGATTCAAACTGGAACTCATGTTTCTTTAGGAGTTCTGATTTTATCCTTTCCAGACCTGGTGCTGTTCGATTTCTTACCGACGAAATGCCATGTCGGATTTCGGAAGGGAGAACAACATATCCATACTTTTTTATTTTATAAGACGGTAAGCGGACGTGGCTATCGAAGAGATCTGAGTAGTAATCGTGGATGGTTTTCTCCATTGCCTTTCTGGACGCTGCTATTGTTCCATCTGGGCGTCGGAGTGCAATCATCTTGGTCTTGTAATTGGCGAAGCTTCGGCGGGCTTTGCGAATGCTTTTTCCAGCCTCTGCTGCTTCCACCATTACTGCTGCTCTTCTCTCTTTAAGATCTTCTTTTATCGCCTGTCTGCATTGTTTCGCAAATTCGGACGTTAGTTCGCGGTTGCCTCTAGCTCGTGCGAATAAGTCCCAGTTTGTGGTGGTTCTGGGACTTCGGCTTTTGAATTTAGCGGCTTCTTCTCCTTTCCGCGAGAAATAAAATCTTGCACAAAGGAGATTGTGTCTGATCCCGTGTAAAATTTTGGGACAACAGCGACATCGGTTAGGCAAAACTTCCTATTTACTATGATTTGGTCTGTTTCGTTATGGTACTCTCCATTGAGAGATTCCCAGGTCCATCGCTGACGGTGAGGCTTCTGGAATTTTGAGTTACAATGGATGGTCTTGGCGGTCATGATAAACTCGGAGAGCCGCTCACCCTGTTCGTTCAATTCTAATCCATGAGCCCAATGTCACGTTCCTCAGACGTTCTTCTTGGTCCAATCTTTGCGTTGAAATCTCCAATGATGACCTTAAAGAATACATGGTTTTCTTCAGAACTTCTCCAACTCTATATAGAATGCTTCGACTTCTTCATCATCATAGTTTGATGTTGGCGTGTAAGCTACGAACATTGTCAAAGCCGGTATTGATCCACACCTTTTTAATCGTAGCGTCCGAATTGGATTGTAAGGTGTTCGAATGAATCGATGTCTGTGGACGAACTCGTGTTGACGAGAACGCCGACACCTCCTACGCCTCTACTATCGCATGTTCCGAGGAACAGCTCTTCGCCAGTGTCATAGACAGCGTTGAATGGGTGGCCTCATCTCGTCTCGGCCAGGCTGATGACGTCTTAACTTATCATTCTTGCTTGCATGAGCAAGTCTTCTATCGAGGACTCGGATGCAAGTGTGCCTGCATTATAGGTACATATCGTCATCATAGTTCATCGTGATCCAGTTAGCTGTCACTGACCCTGAGGTTTTAGCAACCTCTTCGTACTCGTCCTTCCCAACGCTACAAAATTGGGGGCTCTTTCGAGGTCAAGGGAATGAAGCCCGTTTTTTTTTTACTATGTTTTGCATTTTAATACCCACTCATAGCTTGCTGGGCCCTGAATGGAGGCTGAGTATACTCATGGGTGGCTTGCCAGGCTTTCCCAAAGTGAACATGGAGTGAACATGAACAAGTGAACATGAATTGACTCGTAGAACACAATCCGCATAAAGCGAGAACGCACCCACACACGCATGCATGAATACGCCTAGCAAATTCAGAAAGTATGTGCCAAATCGGCGTAGCAGAAACAGGA
Source organism: Angiostrongylus cantonensis (assembly GCA_009735665.1). Classification (NCBI taxonomy): domain Eukaryota; kingdom Metazoa; phylum Nematoda; class Chromadorea; order Rhabditida; family Metastrongylidae; genus Angiostrongylus; species Angiostrongylus cantonensis. Next base: position 689,533 of record MQTX01000093.1, read on the forward strand.
AGTTCCTGGATCCACCTGCATCTCAGGGAAGCAAAGGTCGCTTCTGGGACGCAGTAAACCTCCTATCCGCCACCCACCTGGGGACGCGCCACGTAGCCTCGCGACTAACCGGCTTGAGATCCCTCACATGAGGGAGATCCGTGGACTGGAAATCATAGTAGGAATTATTTACTCGGATATGTAGAACTGCTGTCATCGTGAGTATTGCGAGCTCCAGAAGCTTCCTCGTTCGGTTCTTAGCCTCGCCATCGTTGGTTATATTGTTGGTAACGGTGAATTCGAGTATGGCAAATTGTGCGGGCAAAATGTTCTGGTCTGGGAAGCATTTGTTGCTGCAAATGCAGCCGATTGTTTTAGATAAAAACACGTGTAGGTCGTGTAAATTGTTCTTCAAAAGTCTTTTGGGGTCCAATGTGCAGTTCTTGCTGCCTATCTGTCTGTCTTCTATTCTTATCATATGACTGTCACAACTGTACTTCGCTAAGGATTAGTAATCTTCTAGGTCGTAAAGATTATACAAGTTTCAAGATCTGAGCTACGCACTATGATTAGGTCTTTTGTGTGCTTTATGTGTATGACAACTTTTCAAAAGACATTGTTCACCCGCTCAGTAGATAGTGTAAAATATTTTCGACGTGACTGAATTCTCACCCCACGTAGGTTGCGTACTTGAATGCTTGAAGGGTCGTTGAGTCAAAAAGGTGAGCGCGGTGTTTTCGATTCATTAGTTGATGAGTGGCTACTATGGAAGGCAACAAACACATCCCATACTGCCATATTCGAGTTGTTTGTTTTCTAAACGCCAAAGGTATACGTACAAGGTTGTCTCTGTAATCAGTGAACTATTCATTTCGAGTTGTTCACCTTCTTGCCGTGAGTTTTTCATTAATCATACATTCCTGATGTCTACGCGTAGTTCAATCGTTTTCTCCGTTTTGTTAAATACGCTCATTATCATTTTCGCTTCATTGCTACTTCTCGAAGATAACAATTTCTTCAACTAGGCGAATATTTGAAGAAATTTTCCGCTAATATTGTGCTGTTCCCATTCTCGGTCGGACGGTTTTATTATCCACTACAAAGTAAACTGCTTTGCTGAAACAGTTCATGTTGCTGAACCTCTTTCCCTGTGGAAATGGAAAAGCTCTTTGAAGGAGTTGCATTTTTGTACTGAAATTACGACTATAGTCATCATATGTTTTTATATGGAACTCATCCACTCTTTAATCGGCGAACGCTGACAGCATTGCGTTGTTTCCGATGGTTTCAAACATTTTTTCATTTCAACCAAATGTTAAGACAAGGAGCAGTTGGTATTCTCAACAAACTTCTTTCGTCTAGGACGCTGTGTGGATGTCGTCCATGTAGCAGATTCGGTGGATGTGCTCCATTCAAAACCCTTGTTATGCGCGATATGGTGGTCTTTGTGAAGATGTTGCAGTGCATAATCAGCAAACAAATCGCGAAGATGCCTTCGGACACCGTTCTGAAGGAGGGCGACCTGGGTGATCTTTTCGAATGCTCTGGGAACCTTCTGGCGCTGAGAAGTACAAATGGTTTATGGCTTATACCTGAAAGGAAGTTGAAGATGGTACTATCCGGTAATAGAGTGTTTCTTCATGCTTCCTGTTCTTACTCAAACTACTTCTGAAACATGGATATGGGGATATTTGACACTGCGTACGAAATTAAGAGCGCTTACTACAAAATGGAACGTAAGGCTCTACATTTAGGAATACACGAACTTGAGCAAATAGGTGTAACATTTGGAACAGTTCAAGATTTTCCTCTTCGGATTCAGTTGTGAACATGGATAGCGCCGCTAAAATCACACGATCGGTTAAAGAAAATACATTCAAAATTTAGCAATAATTCATGAAATTAAAGCGATGTGATAGACATGCACTTTCTCCTGAATTACTCAGAAACCTGTTGAGATAGTAACAGTGTTGAGCGGTGGCTGTACTCAAACTGAACAGTTCTAAGTGACATTATAAAACGGATTCAAACTGGAACTCATGTTATATGAGAACAGTAAATTTATATGGCCAGACAAGTTTACCACCTGAAAGGAAGTTGAAGATGATACTATACGGTAATGGATGGAGTTTTTCTTTATGCCTTCTGTTCTAACTCGAACTGCTTCAAAAGCAGGATATGGTATGGTATTTGTCCAGAGGAAATTTCAAGTCTCTCATGTGAAACAGCGTATTAGGTAGCAGATGGGTGCATGACGAAAATTGCACCACCGACATTTCGTGACTGATTTTTTCCTCTATGTATGTTAAGGCCCCCATAATCCAATAAACTTATGTCGCTTTTTCTACCTTTTTCTCTCATATGGCGACTAAATTGAATTTAATGCAACCTGCAGCCTTAAAAAGAGCGCGAAGATCAGCGTATGAGGGACTGTTCTAGTAGTATAGCTGCGCAGCAAACAACCGTTACCACGACCAATGGTTGTTTCGACTCGGCTCCAGTGACGTCCCCCACAATCTGAAATTTAATCACCTGACGTCGCTGAGAGACGCTCCTAGTGTGGGTGATACTGAAGGCGGTGTAGTTTTGGTCAGGCAATTTAAGCATCGTTTGAGCCAAGACATAGCCTAGCTATGATGATTTCAGGTCTTCACCGCAATTTGAATCTGCGGGAAGCTTTGTATCTCTTTGTTACACCATTAGTACTAGTTGATTTGGGCACGATATTCATTCGGAATATAAACATAGAAGTGTGTATAGTAAGCGTCTTTAGGCCTCTCAAGGTCGATGTAACAAGCCGACAAGACATTATATAAACGCACAACATTAATTATTCGTTTTTGCCTATTCCTACTGTACATTTGAGGTGCAATCCGCCGCGCATCCCTTCACTTTGTCGACCTTGCTTGCTCCGAACGTGTCAAGGAGTCTGGTGCCGAGGGTGATCGCTTGAAGGAAATGACATTCATTAATTCTGCTCTCTCGAATTTGCAAAACTGTATTCGGAATCAGTTGAATAAGGGGATATCCTTTGCTTATTGCATTTCACTTATTTCTTATGAGCAGTCCCAGCTACTAATCTAATTTACTTAATTTTACTGAGTTCTATCGTTTCGTATCTCCGTATAGATGGCTGAACTCTGAACATGAGGGATGGGTATATTCACGTGTATCTTTCTAGTCTCTCCCAGTGTGGACATGGTGTAACAAAAAGCTTAGCGGCGAGTTGGAGCACTGAAGTTTGTGTTGAATATTAGCCACGCGGGTCTTTTAGCTGTTTGATCGCAAGGTTTTTGCATTATGCAAAGGTTTAAGAAGAATCTGAAAACATATAATGTTAAAACGTGAATGAAAAAAGAGCATAGAATAATGAGTGTTTTGTTACAGCTATTTTTTAGAATTGGTCGATCTATCGACACTGCCGGCTTTAGCTTAATGATTTAGCGATTGTGTTCACGTTCAGACTCATGCAGTGCTTCTTGTACGGATCGACGTTTCCTTGGCCGTAAGTTGTAAGGAAATGTCGCTTTGGTGGGATTTTTCTCATTGTTGTGCTGCTCTAATTTGGATTTGTTACTTTCTTCGTTTTGTGATATGGAATTTTCGAATTCCAATGGTACCAGTAGATTAATGGGCCTACGAATTCTGCGATGCGATGGGAGAGCAACCACTGCTTCGTGCACGACTCCTTCTGAGTTGGCTGGGAGTTCTTCAATTCTTCCTACTTTCCACATGAACCTAGGTTGCATAGGATCGTTGATTAGTACCACAGTACCCTTGCTTGGACAGAATTTTGAATAATGCGTTTTGTTTCTTTCGGACTGATGTCCTTTTCGTAGCGAAGTTAAATACTGAGTTTTCCACAAGTGCCAAAACCTATCTGTAAATTTACACGATGACTGTAAAGCTTGTATAGCTTCCTGTTTGGTTTTTAGGAGCGTTTGCTCCTCCGATGAGAGGTACGTGGGGTCAGTTAGATCTTCATCGGAGTTCTCGAATGAACAGGGTACTTCGAATTTATTTTGGATGAAGTCTATTGGTCTCAGAATTTGTTGATCTTCGGAGTCTACGTATAGTAGCGGCCTGGTATTTAGCAGAGCTTCGATCTCAATTACGATTGGTCTGCGGGGTTATCTCGAGATGAGACGTGACAGAAAGTGATTCGGTGCCCGTTTTCTTCTAGGTATTGTATGATCTTCCCTATCTCTATTAGCCTATTAAATAATTTTGTGCCAACGTTATTTAAAGTCTATGTTTGATCCAATTTAGTACGATTTCCGAGTCTGAGAAGATAAAAAAGTTGTTTATCTTGACTATTTTCCGTAGCTGCGATAGGACAGCATTAGCTGTGAGCAGGGCTAAGGTTGCTGCATCTAGTTCCATTTTTGGAATAGTTGAACCGGATTTCACGGAGGCCAACTTGCTTTTTGCTATGAGTAGATTAACAGTGGTTTTTGAATGTAGATACAAGCAAGTAGCTATAGCGTCATTGCTGGCATCAGAGAAAGTTGCTAACGTATACGTTGTGTTTTTTATGCCTAAACAACGCGAAAGGCTCTTTTCAAAACCCTGTATTTCTGATGCGATATGCGCCCATTCCTCTTCACGAGGCTGCGGTAAAGGGCTGTCCCAGTCGTACTTGTCCTTCCACAGCTCACGGAGGAATACCTTTGTCCTATGTAGTAGAGGCAGTAGCCATCCTAGCGGGTCGTATATAGAGGCGATGATACTAGCTATTTTTCTCTTGGTAATCCATGATTGTTGTTTGGGACTACATGTGATCGTAATGCAGTCAGTCGATGGATATTATCGTGCGTGTATAATAGCATGGAAAAGGGGCGACCATCCGCGTCCCAGGCTTTAAGGGAGACTTTGTTGGACGGTTTTTCTTGTGCTTGGTCGGATCCGAATGTGTATAAGCGTTACCTGGTTCTTAAGCCTAATACTAACCCAGCTGCTTAACCACATTCCCGCCCACCTCACGAACACCCAAATGTTCCTAGTACGACTACGTGACGCGTCTCCAAATAACGCGTGCGTGATGGAGTCGTTCGACGCTACTGCGCTGTACACCAACGTATCGAATGACTCCGCAATGCAAGACATCTTCGAACTTCTTGTCGAACATGAAGGTAAGATAAAAATGTATGGCTTGTTCATCCAGCAGCTCATGGCTCTCTTAAAGAAGTGCCTAAACTGCTCGATTTTCAGATGGTCTGGGAAATACTACGCGCAAATAAGGAAGCTGGCAATGGGACAGCGACTGGCACCAAGCCTTGCCATTGCGTTTATGTCTAGAGTGGAAGCCCCCGTTCTCGGTCTCCGGCCGCTACTCTACTGCAGATATATAGACGATTGTTTTGTCGTCTTCTCTACACAGAATAAAATAGACAAATGCTTTGAATTATGGAACGAGCAGTCAGAGTATATCAGGTTCACCCGGAGGAAACCGAAGGGCGACTGGCTCCCGTTTTTAAACGTTCAAATTAACTTGTCAGGTAGCGCTTACATGACAAAGTGGTATCAAAAACCAAGTAACAAAAACATCCTGGTTCACTCCCTTTTTTGTCACCCTTCGCACACGAAGAAGGCGCTTGTGAGAAACATGTTTCAAACAGCCACCTCTGTGTGCACAAGTAGGGAACTAAGTGAAGAATCGCGCGACTTGGCTCGGCAAATAGCCATCTCCAATGGCTACAAAATTGTAATCCCACGAGATAAGTTTCGAGGGAAAGCGACGCTCCAAAAGGAACGGTTTGGCCAAAACAAAGTCCCGTTCATCTTGCCCTTCATTAGCGATAAAATTAGTGCAGCCATGAAACGATGCTTAAGAAGGGCAGATCTAGAGCAATCGGTAGCAGTAATTGAAATACCGCCGAATACTTTTCGTCGCCAGTTAGTTCGTAACCGCTTGTATGATCGTCTATGTGAAACACAAAATTGCGTAATTTGCCCTTATGGCAGGGACGGTGACTGCATGAGTTCAGGCACGATACACCTGATCTCTTGTGGTACTTGCGGAGACGAATATATTGGCGAAACGGGCAGACCTTTATATATCAGCATAAAAGAACACCTAGATGGCAAACGAAAAGCAAGACAAGGCACGCCACTAGGGGCGCATAGGATACAAAGGCATAACGGAGACGATTTTGATATAAAAGTCGTTATCCTTGCACGGGATACTAAAACACCAATTGCGCAAACTCCTCGAGGCATTTTGGATAAATGCCAGAAATCCTACAATGAATAGCAGGGAGGAATGTCCCGAGATCACGCGTGATCTTGTCCCTTACCTTCGCATCGATCGTTGACGGGGGGTGCTGCAGTCGTCAGCCATATGCGACTCTGAGCGGCTGTTCTTCCTCGGTGGAAGATAGATGAAAAAGCGGTGGGTTTTTTCGAGAAGCCGTAGATCTTGTAATTATCGCTCAGATTTTCATCTTTCTGTTCGCGCTGTTTAAGTGTTTGACCTAGTAAGTTGCGTATTGGTGTACTCTTCCAGGCTTTGAAGAAGGCGATTCTGCCGAAACGTCAGCTACGATTGTGTTGCATGTGTATTATTGTATGGAAGTAAACGTATGCTGTTTAACAACCTCGTGATTACTAAGAAAAAAAACGACGAATTCATAATTCAATGCCGAGGTTAATAGAAAGTCGATCCTGGATACTATTTTCGCTGTATGTTGTTAGAAAATTTAGTCAATATTTTTTTAAACACACCATGATTGTCCACATTTTCACCTTTTGCTTCTAGCTGTGTTACTATCAACTACAAATGTTCGAATACTTTGCATTGATCGTGCACCGTGGTGGAACGAGGCTGGCAATTGTCATGTTTGTCCATAAGTGTTATCATGAGCGTTTCGGAGTCTGCATACTTTTTGGCGAGAAATTCAACTGCTTTAACATAGTTCTCTTCAGTGAGTTGAAATTTCTTGACTGCATCGAGTGCTTCGCCGTTTAGCCAATTAAGCAAGTAATTAAACTTATATAATTCTGATATGTTCTGGGAATGTATGTTTGCCCCGAATAGCTCCCAGAAATTATCCCACTCCCAAATGTTACCACTGAATGTTGGTATCGGGAGTGTGGGTAGTTCGAGACGTGTTGCTGTAGCTATAGTTTGGGAAACTTGGACTGGTTGGATGTCGGATTGTACGCTTGTTGGGGTATCCTGTTTTCTTTGTGAAGCATTGGTAAACTCAAAGCTTTTTATACGACTTTTGAGTTTTACCAAGTAGTCGTCTGCTGCCTCAATTATTGCCTCTGCTTTGCTGCAATGTATTTCGCTCTCATCATCGCTCTCTAGTGTGAGATTCTGCTCTGAAGACTTTCTTTCATACTCCACTAGTGCTTCGTTTAGTTTTACAATAGCTCCTTCGATGGTTAGAACTCCTTCGTTTAGTCTGTGGGCGACTGGCTCCCGTTTTTAAACGTTCAAATTAACTTGTCAGGTAGCGCTTACATGACAAAGTGGTATCAAAAACCAAGTAACAAAAACATCCTGGTTCACTCTCTTTTTTGTCACCCTTCGCACACGAAGAAGGCGCTTGTGAGAAACATGTTTCAAACAGCCACCTCTGTGTGCACAAGTAGGGAACTAAGTGAAGAATCGCGCGACTTGGCTCGGCAAATAGCCATCTCCAATGGCTACAAAATTGTAATCCCACGAGATAAGTTTCGAGGGAAAGCGACGCTCCAAAAGGAACGGTTTGGCCAAAACAAAGTCCCGTTCATCTTGCCCTTCATTAGCGATAAAATTAGTGCAGCCATGAAACGATGCTTAAGAAGGGCAGATCTAGAGCAATCGGTAGCAGTAATTGAAATACCGCCGAATACTTTTCGTCGCCAGTTAGTTCGTAACCGCTTGTATGATCGTCTATGTGAAACACAAAATTGCGTAATTTGCCCTTATGGCAGGGACGGTGACTGCATGAGTTCAGGCACGATACACCTGATCTCTTGTGGTACTTGCGGAGACGAATATATTGGCGAAACGGGCAGACCTTTATATATCAGCATAAAAGAACACCTAGATGGCAAACGAAAAGCAAGACAAGGCACGCCACTAGGGGCGCATAGGATACAAAGGCATAACGGAGACGATTTTGATATAAAAGTCGTTATCCTTGCACGGGATACTAAAACACCAATTGCGCAAACTCCTCGAGGCATTTTGGATAAATGCCAGAAATCCTACAATGAATAGCAGGGAGGAATGTCCCGAGATCACGCGTGATCTTGTCCCTTACCTTCGCATCGATCGTTGACGGGGGGTGCTGCAGTCGTCAGCCATATGCGACTCTGAGCGGCTGTTCTTCCTCGGTGGAAGATAGATGAAAAAGCGGTGGGTTTTTTCGAGAAGCCGTAGATCTTGTAATTATCGCTCAGATTTTCATCTTTCTGTTCGCGCTGTTTAAGTGTTTGACCTAGTAAGTTGCGTATTGGTGTACTCTTCCAGGCTTTGAAGAAGGCGATTCTGCCGAAACGTCAGCTACGATTGTGTTGCATGTGTATTATTGTATGGAAGTAAACGTATGCTGTTTAACAACCTCGTGATTACTAAGAAAAAAAACGACGAATTCATAATTCAATGCCGAGGTTAATAGAAAGTCGATCCTGGATACTATTTTCGCTGTATGTTGTTAGAAAATTTAGTCAATATTTTTTTAAACACACCATGATTGTCCACATTTTCACCTTTTGCTTCTAGCTGTGTTACTATCAACTACAAATGTTCGAATACTTTGCATTGATCGTGCACCGTGGTGGAACGAGGCTGGCAATTGTCATGTTTGTCCATAAGTGTTATCATGAGCGTTTCGGAGTCTGCATACTTTTTGGCGAGAAATTCAACTGCTTTAACATAGTTCTCTTCAGTGAGTTGAAATTTCTTGACTGCATCGAGTGCTTCGCCGTTTAGCCAATTAAGCAAGTAATTAAACTTATATAATTCTGATATGTTCTGGGAATGTATGTTTGCCCCGAATAGCTCCCAGAAATTATCCCACTCCCAAATGTTACCACTGAATGTTGGTATCGGGAGTGTGGGTAGTTCGAGACGTGTTGCTGTAGCTATAGTTTGGGAAACTTGGACTGGTTGGATGTCGGATTGTACGCTTGTTGGGGTATCCTGTTTTCTTTGTGAAGCATTGGTAAACTCAAAGCTTTTTATACGACTTTTGAGTTTTACCAAGTAGTCGTCTGCTGCCTCAATTATTGCCTCTGCTTTGCTGCAATGTATTTCGCTCTCATCATCGCTCTCTAGTGTGAGATTCTGCTCTGAAGACTTTCTTTCATACTCCACTAGTGCTTCGTTTAGTTTTACAATAGCTCCTTCGATGGTTAGAACTCCTTCGTTTAGTCTGTATATGCTGTCAGACATAAAGGTTTCTGTTATTTCTCAATCACTAGGTGACGTGCTGAGCATTTCCAATTGCTCATCTTTGAGACGCGTTAGTGTGGTCTCAAGCTTTTTAGTAAAGTGCGTGATGCGTCGTTTTAGAGCTCGCAATGAGATGGTCATGGTAAATTAAAACGAAAAAGGGTTTCGTGGAACTGAAATTTGTGAACTCACGAAAACGGTACCAAGTTGAAGTGGTAGCTGTGAAGTTGAACTGCGCAACTTGCTGTTGTTAGGTCCTTTCAAGCGGACAATGCACCATGTAACAAAAAGCTTAGCGGCGAGTTGGAGCGTTGAAGTTTGTGTTGAATATTAGCCACGCGAGTCTTTTAGCTGCTGTAAGTGTCGTACCAGCCTCAAACTTGGGTAATTAAACCTTTATATACATAAATATAACAATAATTATAACGATAGAAATGTCGCGCTCGTCCTATCCAACAGTTACTCGTATGTAATCATTCACTATTATTGATATTACTGTATTAATGATGTAATAATGTTCTAATGCCATTATCTCGTTATTCACCTCACTTCACTACTAGTCATCGCAGCTCATCACTTTGAGTTGCATGGTTTTCATGTCAATGCATTTCTATCGTTATTATTATTGTTATATATGTTATATTTATGTATATAAAGGTTTAATTACCCAGGTTTGAGGCTGGTACGACACTTGCAACAGCTAAAAGACCCGCGTGGCTAATGTTCAACACAAACTTCAACGCTCCAACTCGCCGCTAAGCTTTTTGTTACACATGGAGTTGATTTATTGGAGGCGACTCCTAATCACCTTCCATGTTCTACTTTCCTGCCACTTGATCACAGGCTTTTGGCCGCATTGGTTCGTAGAAACCAATCCACATCGGCGAGAAGACACCCGCGCACACATGCTGAAGCATGTCCTGGCAAAGCCAGGAACTATGTGCGAAGACGGCACAGTAGAACTCGACAGTCCCTTGGATCCGCCGGCGTCTCAGGGAAGCAAATTTCGCTTCTGGTCTGCAATAAGCTCCTATCCGCTACCTATAGACGCTCCACGTTTCTTCGAGGCCAACCGACATAAGATCCATCTATGCGGGAGATCCGTGGTCGTAAATAAAAGTACTAACCTGAGCGAGAAGCACGAGGAAGGTGCTTTTTATGGGCTCCAGGCATTTCCAAAACTTCAAATCAACAGCTTTGCAAGATAGAATAGAAAAAAAGTTATATCATTTTAAACAACTTTACGCAATTGAGCATAAAGATTTGTATTTGTTTGGCAGAAATTTATAGACTCGTGTGGCTCTTATTTTACATCGGTGCATGGTGAGGCAAATTCGCCAAAGATTTTCGGGGACTCTGAATTGAAATCAATGGATCTTGGCCACTCTCTGTTAAGACAACTGAGTAAAATACATCGTATTATCGTCTTAGAACCAACATATACCCTACCATAATTCGAAACTTACGATGGTTCTTCGTGATGGCTTAGGTGCTTTGAACTCAAAAACAATGTTTAGTGTTGCGTTGAATCCGGCTCTGATGCGATTAGCGAAGACGAAACGTAGTTTAGAATTCGCTCAACAGGTTCGATATAGCCTCGACTATTACTAGGTCTATACTGGCTTTTATTATCTCTAAAACTACACGAATATCTTTTTTTCCTGACTGTTTATAACCAACTGGAAATCCTATTCCTTGAATAGTATTATGCAGGTATGGTGCTTTCCTAGACTATAATTAGTTCTTCGAAATAAATAAAAATTGCCTTGAGACATGTGTGCTTTGAAAGGAAATGGTTCTAACAGATGAGCTCAACAAAGATCGGATCCGCCAAAAAACAAGAACAGTGAACTATACTACGGCTGTGCGGTGGTAAACTTGTCTGGCCATATGGATTTACTGTTCTCATACAACATGAGTTCCAGTTGGAATCCGTTTTATAATGTCACTTAGAACTGTTCAGTTTGAGTACAGTAGCCGCTCTACACGGTTACTATTTCAACGGGTTTCTGAGTAATTCAGGAGAAAGTGCATGTCTATCACATCGCTTTAATTTCATGAATTATTGCTAAATTTTGAATGTATTTTCTTTAACCGATCGTGTGATTTTAGCGGCCCTATCCATGCTCACAACTGAATCCGAAGAGGAAAATCTTGAACTGTTCCAAATGTTACACCTATTTGCTCAAGTTCGTGTATTCCTAAATGTAGAGTCTTACGTCCCATTTTGTAGTAAGCGCTCCTAATTTCGTAGGTAGTGTTGTAATCTATAAAGAATTGTTTTGGAATTTTAGTATCCCGTGCGAGGAGAGCGACTTTTGCATCAAAATCGGCTCCGCTATGTTTTCGTATCCTGTTCTTCCTTAGTGGCACAGGAGGCTAAGACACCAACGCGCAAACTCCTTGAGGCTTTTTGGATAAATGCCAAAAATCCCGCAATGAATAGCAGGGAGGAATGCCCAAAGGTTACACGCTACCTGGCCCCGTATCTTCGGATCAATTTCTGATGTGGGGTGGCGCATTAAAAATTCATCAACCATATGCGACTATAATCAGCTGTTCTATCCTTCTCATTAGAAGTCATGTAAAAAAAGCGTTCAAGAAGCTGTTGATCATCTAATTGCCATTGAGTTTTTCGTCTTTTTGTAAGTGTTACTAAAGCATTATAGGGCGCGTGTGGCGCAGTGGTTGGAGGCGCCACTGCGGCGCGCACGTGAAAATGCGCCCATGGCCCACCAAGCCTTCCATCCCTCCGGGGTCGGCAAATTGGTACCAGACTTGTCTGGGAGGATAGCAGCACTGGCTCGATACATCGGCCGGCCACCGCGAGTCATTGTAAAGGCCAGATATGCATTCAATCACCTCCAACGATGCTTAATGAAGTCGAATGCATGGCGCATCCCTCAGGGATTGATCAACGCCGAGAGCTTTATCCTTTATCCTTTTACTAAAGCATTCGGCCTAGTAAATTGTATATCAGTATACCCTTCCGGCTTTGAAGAAAGCGATACTGTCAAAACGTCAGCTTCTGTTGTAATGTATTGTTTGTTTTTCTATGGAAGTAAATGTATGCTGTATAACAGCCTCGCGATTGCTGAACAAGAAATCAAAGTATTCATACTCCAATGCCGAGGTTAATAGAAAGTCGATCCTGGAAACTATGTTATTTAAGATATCATAACTTATATGAAACAGTACTTTATAAATCAAGATAAGCATCTTTGAATTTTCACATTTTTTCCAAAAAAAAAACAGACCTATTTATGATCACAATCTTAACCGTTTTTGTTTACTGCTCACTCTTTTTGATGGCAGGGTATATTGTGAAATATAACTTTAATGAAGCTGAGATTTTTGCAAAACTCTGGACTGCAGGTGTCTATGGTGGGGAACGAACGCGCTATTGTCTTTTGGGTGATTGCTGATGGCAAAAGATCGATAGAAGTAGCTGAGAGACAGGCGAAAGGAAGGACCCGCATGGTGTGGTGGTGAGCTCGTTACTCCCCGCAAAGGACAATAGCGCGTTCGCTCTCTACCATAGACAATTGCAGTTCAGAGTTTTGCAAATATCTCAGCTTCATTAAAGTTAGACTTATTTATTTTGGTTGCTCAATATTCTGTATTTCTGGAAGCGATAAGTTCGTTGAGGGCACATTTTGAGTGGTCGGTGAAGCATTTGTCGCACAGGAAGTTGTCAAGGTGCTTGGAGAAGTAGTAGTCTGTAAGGGATGGGTCTGTTGAATATGGTGGATGAAGCACGGTTTCCTAGCACAACTCGTTCAACTTCTGCAGCGGTAATGTGAGGCAATGTGTTGTCGTGGGGAAGGATTGGTCCTTTCCTATGGCGCTCGATGTTGTTGTAGTTTACAGTGCGTTTCGTCGGTTTCTCTGCAATGCTTCTCTGCCGTAGTCGTTTCTGCTAAGGGTACAAACTATCAAGCAGTCACCATAACCTTTAATTGTGCAATTTCGGTTTTGGAAAGTTCTGTGGACCCTGATCGCAATCCAAGCATTTAGCCGAACGTCGTTGATTGTCTTACAGAAGCCACATCGCGCCACAGTTTACAATTCGAGTAAAAGAAGAGTCGTTGTTCACGTCTTTGCTTCCATTAGTACCTTCAATTCGTCGTCATCAAGTTCACTGGGGCGTCTGCGGCATTCTTCGAGATCGAAATAACCAGATCGGAATTTCCGGAATCACGTTCTCACTGTTGATTCATTAACAACGCCTTCACCGCAAGCTTCGCTAGTGTTCCAAGCTGTCTCTTCTACACTACGACCGAGTTTGAACTTTAAAAAAAAATTTGTTTTCGACATCCAAAATTGCAAAGCTCAAAAATTGGTAAAGAAATTTTAGTTTTGGCAAAATATAAAAAATGATTAGAAAAAGCATAAAATCACCTTTCTAATGGTGTATAAGATTGCAAGGTACAAAGAATGTTTTATTGGTGAAGAATGCATTAAAACAATAAATATTTTAAAAGGGTCATTTATTTCTGAACGCCCTAATAGTTTTGCTCGGCTAGTGTTTCGCCGTCTTCAGCTTCTTTCCCTGAGCGTAGTGAGTTAAGAACCTATTAATTAATTATTCTAAGGTTATTCAGAAGTCGATTTATTGAACTATAGATTACAGATTTATAGAGTTTGGCTGTTTGCCAGCAAACACAATGTCGACTTTTGCCTGGATCCATTGTCACCATAAAAAGAGCCCAACAAACCATTTTGTATGGCAGCAGATCAACAATCGTCATTCATAAAAGGAGTACCTTCAAGTGGAGAAATTCTGTTTGAGAGGGACTCCACTCTAACAGGTTCGACCCTTGGACAGCGATCTCCGACATCGCGACCACGGCCATCTGTAGACCATCGATCGACTTAGATCAATCCAGCTCCGAAGAAGACGAAGACGTCGAGACATTGGCCGAACAGAACTATTTGCCAATCTTGTATTAGCTCAATGGTTTAAAAAGATATCTTTCAACAATTTTGCTTATCAGTTACTACATCGATGACTTGCTACCATTATCGGATTATTTTTAAAAAGCAGATCTTTCTGGCAACAAAATTTCGTTGAAATGCTCCCAGGATTCATTTTCTTTCCGATCTTGCTATCTGCTAAACACCGATAAGTGCAAGTGCCTATGAGAAATATACTTCCTGAAAGTCTTAGCAGTTTATCAACACATAAATTGCTCTAATATTTTTTATCACCCGAGTAACAGGAGCACTTTGTCTACTAGATTGCCTTCCAATATGACCCTTTCCAAGCTCTGAAGAGTACGAAATGCTCCTAGACATTAGCGATTGAGGAGCAAATCCTATATTAAATTTGAAACAAAAGCATAAGCTTGTTGATCGATTCCAACACGAATACAAAGTCAGGGTTTAGGAAGGAGTTGTATGTGTGGCTGTTGCATTGTTACCTGTTGTTTTCTCCGCGATATTTTTGTAGCTAATAAGCACATAATCAAATATTCAAACAGGAAAGGGTAGTTGCCATCATTTAGCGCGACACCCAATTAAGAAATAGTTTCTACTTCCTCAGATTATAAACGCCTAAAAATATTTATTTATTATCTACTTTGCACGATCCATCTTTCCCAACCATTTTACGGGTCCAAACACTACATACACTCCACTCATTTCTTCCCATCCGCCATCCACGAAGCTCTTCCAACTACTTCCTCTTGGGTTCAGTTTCTGTTTGAGAATCTTCGTTTGGCCATGAATATCGTTAAGTACTGAAAGCGTTGTTTTTTCTGGAGTCGGGATAGCCAGACTAGAGTGTTCCCACTAAGTCCGTGGAAGGCGAGGTGTTTATAAACAAGTATGGTACCAATTTCCTAACTCCGGTGGGATGAGACATAGTGAGCCAGCGCGGAGTCGAACCAGCAGCGAGCTCGTTATGAGTGCTATCAAAACTACTACGTAACTACCTCCAAAACATAATATGTATATATATACATATCACCAGGTCCGCACAGGATAAGATCAGAACATCTGAAGAACCTTCCGCCAGTCCTCGTAAGCACACTGGCTCGGCTCTTCACACGTTACCTGTCTGAATGGAAGGTCCCTACTCAGTGGTAGAACAGTAAGACCGTGTTGTTGTTCAAGAAAGGGGACCTACATGATATAGGCAACTGCCGCCCAATCTGCTTGTTGTCCGTCGTCTACAAACTTCTCACTCGAGTCATCCTAAACAGGATCGACAGAACACTGGACGAAGAACAGCCATGCGAGCAAGCAGGGTTTCGAAAAGAATTTAGTACGATGGACCACATTCACACGTCAACAAGGCTCATTGAAGTATCGCGAGAATACAAAAGACCGCTCTTTCGCACTTTCATCGACTTAGAGAAGGCCTTTGACTCAATTGAGATAGAAGCAGACATGGAAGCCCTTGGTAGTCAAGGAGTCCCTACTCGGTACATAAAGATTCTTCGTGAGGTGTACAACAATTTCACAACAAAAATTTCACCATTCTACAACGACATTAACGTTGACGTCAAAAAAGGAGTTAGGCAAGGCGATACAACCTCGATAAAATTATTTACCGCCACCCTCCAGAACGTCATGCGAACATTGGAATGGGATAATGTGAGAGTGAAAATCGATGGTCCGTAGAAACATCTCCTTCGCTTTGCTGATGATATCGTTCTTATAACACCAGACATTAGCCATGTGGAACGAATGCATGCGGACTTTGATAAAGCGTGTGGAAAGATTGGTCTTCGACTAAATCTAAGAAAAACGATATTTATGAAGAACCGATTGGTTTCGTTTGCTCCATTCACGCTCAACGGGGCGAATATCTCCGAATGCTCCAGCTATGCCTATCTAGGTCTGGAAATCAATATGATGAACGACTTTGCTCCAGAGCTGAGCAGAAGGAAGCGAGCGGCTTGGAGAGTTTTCAAGAGCATCGAGGATGTAGTGAGGAGAACAAAGAACACCCAACTCCGGGCCCACCTTTTCGACTCAACGGTTCTTCCTGTTTTAACGTATGCGTCAGAAACCTGGTCGCTACTTAAGCAGGATGAAAGATCACTCAGCGTTATTATAACGCGCAGTCGAAAGGACGATGCTAGGAGTATCCCTTTTCACACAAGTAAGGGATGGGATCCAAAGCTCCGAGCTACGTCAACGATGGAAAATCAAAGATGCCGTTCTATACGCCAAACAGTCGAAGATAAGGTGGGCCGGACACGTAATGCTTACGGACCGATGGAGAAGAGCTGTTAGTGACTGGAATCCTCGGGATGTCAAACGTACTGCAGGAAGACCACCGACTCGATGGTCAGAGTTCTTCACGAAAAGCCTGGAAAAAAAGATATGATGCTCGACGAGTCTAAAGCGAGCAGAACTCACTGGGCTACTCTTTTATGCGACAGGGAAAAATGTAGGATTTACTGGCGCCCGCTCGAGTCACTCGACGATCAACGGGACTACAGGTGATATATACATATATATATGTATGTATATATATACATGTATATAAAATCACTCCCTGCAATCTAGTTGGGAACGTTCCGGCCCGGCTATCCCAGAACTCCGTGGAGAATTGCTTGACACTCACGTTGAAATAGAAATCTTCAAGTAGCAACCAAAGCCACACGTAGAAGTTGGATAATCTTTGTGGACAACTGATACGAGGAAAGAAAGAAATTTGAGGAGTGCTTCGATTCGCACTGTAGAAGTGAAGACGGGATTCCCTTCCAACGCTAAGACGGAACGGTTACAGCTTCCAGAAATGCAATGGAGGAAAGTATTCACGATTACTACTAGGACCTCCTTAATCACCACGTCCTCCTCTCCTCTTATGAAATAAAGTAGGATGGGTACGTCGTACCACCGGTTCTATTTTTCGAAATCCGGCATGCTATTTCATCGGCGAAGATTTAAGCAACACTATGTCCGAACAGGATAAGATGTGATAACCTTAAAAATCTTCCGCAAGTCCTCATAAAAACACTGTCTCGGCTCTTCACACATTACGAATCTGAACGAAAGGTTTCTAGTTAATGGAAGACCAGTAAGACTGTGTTATTGCTCAATAAGAGTAACCTCGACGACATCGGCAACTATCGCCGAAACTGCTTCCTGCCCGTCGTTTGTAAACTCTCCACTCGAGTCGCTTTAAATAGGATTTACAGAATACTGGACGAAGAACAGCCATGTCACCAAGCAGAGTTTCGAAAAGGATTTAGTACTATGAACCACATCCACACAGTGACAAAACTATCTTGACAATAGCCAGAGTACAAAAGGCTGCTGTGTTTCATTTCCATCTGTTTTGACGAAGGTTTAGCTCAGTGTAGATAAAAGCAGTCTCAGAAGTCCTGGATATCCTGGGGGTGGCTACTCACTATATAAGGATTCTTCATAAGTTGTGTAAAAATGGCACACCAAGGTGTCATCATTCTGCCATGATATTAACATAGACGTAGAAGGAGGGGTTAGACATGACGATACCATCTCGCAGCAATTGTTTACAGTCAACCTGGAGACCACGTGATGCGAATAATGTAACAGGATAACATGGGAGTGGAAATCGATGATCGACAATTACACCATTTTCGCTTTCCTGATGAAATCGTTCTTATAACAATAAGCATTAGTCAGGCGGCACGAATACTTGGTCACTTTAACAGCGCTTGTGGAAAGACTCGTCTTCTATTAAATTTCACAAAGACCTAAGTTCAAAAGAAACAGATTGGTTACCTTTTTCCCATTCACGCTCTACGGAATGAATGCCTTCGGAGGCTCCAGCAAGAGGAAACGAGAGGCTTGGGGAGCTTTTGAGTGCATCGAGTACTTAGCGAAGAGAATGAAAAACACTGGGCTCTGTGTCCACATTTCCGACCCACGATACTTCAACGCACGCGCCGGAAACCTGGTAGCTGCGTAAACATGATGAAAGACCACCCGGCGTTATTGAACGCACAGTCGGAAAAACGGTGCTAGGAGTTTCCCGTGTCATACAACTGAAAAAGAGCTACAAAGCCCAAATATATGTCAGCGATCAGTGAAGAACCAAAAATTCCGTTGTATGTGCACCAAATTGTCGAATACAAGTGGGCAGGACAACTAATGCGCATGAACTACCACCGATGGATAGGAGACGCTAGTGACTAGTTTCCTCGGGATGTTAAAAATACTGCATGGAAACCACCAGCCCGATGGACGTTTTTTCAGGAAAGCCTAGAAATAAGGTATGATGCTCAATGAGACATTAGAGCGAGCGGAGCCGAAGGAACAACTCATGCAGGTGACATGGGAAAATGGAAGATTTACTGCCGCCTTCGACGATCAACGGGAGGACAAGTAATATAGGCGATATTCGACACAGTGTAGAGAGCTGTGGTAATGTGTGCGCCAGGCGACCCAGCCTGATTTTTCTTGCAATGTCATTAAATTCCTGTCATTTTTTTCTGAGACTGTGAAAAAACACTTACTGGATACCGGCAGGTCTTCGTATAAGCCACACACGTATTTAAACACCTCTATGTTGCCGCGAATGAGTCAAGAGTTTGAGCCCTGCTTATGGGATTAGTCAAGGCCGGAAACTCAGTAGTGGCCGAGTGCAGAATAGGTGTTAATGTGATCTTATCTAGGCTCGGAAAGCGATGCTCGTTGGGACTTTAATCATTGTGCGATGAACACAAAAAACATTCTTGTTCCGCTTGCAAAGGATCGACAAATTTACTAACCAGATTTCGCGTTTAGTAATGATGAGTGGGTTTTCACTCTGCATAAGTAGCGCTCAGGTTTTTGACCTGTACGTTAAGATAAGAAGAATCGAGGTGTTTAAAAGGCTTATCTTTTGGCAAGCTCGGCTACGACAGCTCAGGCTTATTTTCGACTGTTTGGCGTATAGAACGGCATCTTTGATTTTCCATCGTCGACGTAGGTTGGAGCTTCGGTTCCCATCCCTTAATTGTGTGAAACAGGATACTCCTAGCATCCTCCTTTCGACTGCGCCTTCGATAACGCTGAGTGATCTTTCATCCTGTTTACGCAGCGACCAGGTTTCTGACGCATACGTTAAAGCAGGAAGTACCGTTGAGTCGAAAAGGTGAGCATGAAGTCGAGTATTCTTTGTTCTCGTCACTACGTCTTCGATGCTTTTTAAAGTCCCTAAGCCGTTCATTTCCTTCTGCTTAACTCCTGCGCTAAGTCGTTCATGATGTTAATTTCCTTGCCTAGATAGACATAGCTGAAGCATTCGGAGATATTCGTTCCGTTGAACGTGAATGGGGCATAGGAAACCAATCCGTACTTCATGAACATCGTTTCTGTGAGATTTGGTCGAACACCAAACTTTCCATAGGCGTTATCAATATCGGCAAGCATTCGTTCCGCCTAGCTAATGGTTGGTATTATAAGAACGATGTCGTCAGGATAGCGAAGGTGGTATAATTTCCGCCCATAGATTTCCACACCCGCATTGTCCCATTTCGAATGACTTCGAATATGGCATATGTGCTGGATTCTGCACAACTCATGAAGTCGGACTGTCCAAGTGCCCAAGTAAATAAGTATTGTCCCACCTCCCAGTGTTCGCATGTTGTTGCCGCGTTGGTAAATAGTTTTGGCTATATTGTATCGCCTTGCCTAACCTACTCTTTTGACGTCGATATTAATATCGTTGCAAAATGATTATCTCTTGGTTGTGAAATTTTCTAAGAGCACCGAAATATCTTTATACACTACGTAGGGACTCCCCGACTGTCCAGGGCTTCCGTGATTGTTTCTGTCTTGGCTGACCAAAAGCCTTCTTTCAATCGATGAAAGTGAGAGAGAGAGAGAGAGAGAGCGCTGTTTTTTGCACTTGCGATACTCCAGTGAGTCTTGTTATTGTGTGGATATGGTCCATCGTACTGAATCCTATTCGGTATCTTGCTTGCTCATATGGCTGTCTTTGGTCAAGTATTCTGTCAGTCTTGTTTAGGATGACTCGAATGAAAAGTTTGTTGAGAACAAACATCAAGCCGTTTGGGCAATAGCTGCCGATGTCGCGGAGATTACCCTTCTTGAAATGTAACACCGTCTTGCTGCTCTTCTTCTGAGTAAGAACCTTGAATTCTGACAGAATAACGTGTAAAGAGCTCAGCTAGTGGTTTTTTTTGTAGAAAAGGTTTTTCAGTAGTCCAGTACAACTTAATGTAGTAGGGAATTAGATCCTAACCAAAACCACTGTTTACTTACAATAATACTTATAAGGGTTGACATCAAATGGTTCTATGCTCTTTTATACGTCAGACTAATTTAATTCTACGTTCCACATACACGTAGTAATATTTTCACAAATTCACAAATGAGGAAAGCGGTGCTTGTAGCTCAGTGGTCGCAAGAGCCCTGCAATGCACATGGGATTGATCGTCGTCCTCCAGGCCCACCAAGAACTCCACCCCTCCAGGTCAGCAAATAGGTATCAGACTTTTCTGAGAAAATATAAAAATGGAGTATTCTTCAAGAATTGATGGTCGTCGAAAGCTTTATCCTTTTAGTTTTTACCTCCGTACAAAGGGTAAAAAAGCTCTCGACGTTCATTCCTCCCTGAGGCATAGGTTAGGCTTTCGAGTTCATTGAGCATCGCAGAAGATGATTGAATGCGTACCTGAGCTTTACAATAACTCGCAGTGGTCCACCAATGTAACAAGCTAGTGCTGCTGTTCTCTCAGACAAATTTGGTACAAATTTTCTGACTGCAAAGGGACGAATAGCTTGGTGAGTCTGGGCCTGTCAGCAAATAGATATCAGACTTTTCTGAGAAAATGAGAAAATTATAAAAATGGAGTATTCTTCAAGAATTGATGGTCGTCGAAAGCTTTATCCTTTTAGTTTTTACCTCCGTACAAAGGGTAAAAAAGCTCTCGACGTTCATTCCTCCCTGAGGCATAGGTTAGGCTTTCGAGTTCATTGAGCATCGCAGAAGATGATTGAATGCGTACCTGAGCTTTACAATAACTCGCAGTGGTCCACCAATGTAACAAGCTAGTGCTGCTGTTCTCTCAGACAAATTTGGTACAAATTTTCTGACTGCAAAGGGACGAATAGCTTGGTGAGTCTGGGCCTAGGATCGACCTCATGTGTATTGCAGAGCGTCTCCGACCCTTGCGCTACACACACCCTCAAATATATTATATATGAGAGACGTCATCAATTTTGACACTTTTCTTTATTTATCTGTAACTTTAATTGTGGTTATAACTTATAATGAAGTTTCTAGAAAAGGTATGTTCTAGTGGCGCTTTTAAGCTTTGAAAGCATTAAAACTGTCTTTTAACTGAGGAAACACCTACTTCCCCTTCCTCGGTCCCACCAAGTGATTCCTCCTCACGTGCTTCCTTGGCAAAGATTACAAAAATTCTGATGGTGTATGTCTCGTTCGAACAAATGGAGCATAACGGGAAACTTTGATTGTCGGCTAGGAGGAGAAGAAGGTGATTGTTTTAGTCGTCGTTCAAGTGACTGGTTTATTCACGGGGCTGCAGGTTAAAACATGTATGTCGTATCAAAAGAATCCGAAATATGATGACTGCCATTTTAAGTGCTTTCTAAAATGCTTAACGGTTGGGAATCCCAGCGAGCTTGAGAGTGCCCAACAAATGAGACATGGATGTTATCAGCTAAATCTATTACTCCGTCGACATTTGCTCAATCATATTTGAACATTACGCTAGTTGGTTTAAAAAATCTTTTTTCTTCATTCAGAGAATTACAGGTTATGCAACTTCTGTTGTTGATGTTCGTCACCGCCATGATTATTACCGTAGCCATGGCAGTGTTAAGCATTGATGGTGATGATGTAAGTGTTTAAAAAGGATATTTCCTAATCTTTCTCCCACTCATGGTAATGATTTAGCCCACATTTGTATATTTATGTCTATTCCATTAGATTTTCCGTCCATAGTTTTACTAATAAATTTTCTTATTGTTTTCGAGAGGGCGCGTGTGGCGCAGTGGTCGGAGGCGCCCTGCAACACACACGTGGATTCGATCCCCGTACCCTTGACCCGCCGAGCCCTCCATCCCTCGGCAAATTGGTAGCAGACTTGTCTGGGATGATAGCAGCACTGGCTCGATACATCGGTAGGCCACCGCTAGTCATTGTAAAGGCCAGATAAGGCCAGATTCAATCACCTCCAACGATGCTTAATGAAGTCGACTGCTTGGCACATCGCTCATGGATTGATCAACGCCGAGAGCTTAGTCGTTTCTATCCCTTTACTGTTTTTAAGACATAGCATAGTCTTGCTCTTTGTATTACGTCTTTATTGCGACTTTGTTGGATTTTATAACCATAGATTTGCTGGTGAAGCAATTTTTTGCTGCTCATCAAAAACTAATAAGTATTCTTTCAGCTTGTACTGTCCGTGTCTGAAGACAATCCGATCATAGTTAGACAACTAAGTGAGAATTCCTGATGAATTCAGCGACCAGAAGAAAATTTACATGGAATCGAGAATTTTTACACGTTTCGTTATTTAATTCCGCATAAATAAGTAATAAATACTGTAACATAGACTACACGACCTCATGACCTTTATAGGACTCAAACGCAAAGAGGCATGGTAACAGCTATGACCTTTATGGAGGTCAAAAGACCGACTTTCTATAAACCTTCGGCATAGATTGTTGATATATTTATTCATATGATCTTATGAACTAAGCTTCTTTAGCTGTTGCGAGCTTGGTGTAGGTCTTCGTTGTCGTTGTCGTTGCTGTTGTTATTGTCGTTGTTAGCTCTCGTTGGTCAATGGCTGACGTTTCGGCGATTTCGCCTTCTTCAGAGCCGTGATGTTACGAGTGGACGAAGTCCTATGCCAACTTCGGATCAGCTAAAGAAGATTAGTTTTTAAGACCATATAAATAAATATATCAGCTTTATAGAGATCATTCTCATACGCAGTTTAGTCGGGTAGACAAAGTTTTCGTTATCACAGGTTTTGTAGGTAGTCGACACGTTTTTCAATGTAGATGTGATGTCAGGTGTGGCGCGCGGAGTGTTATTATCTACACTCAAATTACAAAAACATGGTTGCTGACGATGCATTGACTGGCAATCGGAATAGTAATTAACTGTTATTTCAACTATAATCGTAGCGATGAATCGAGGTTATCGTATGGAATGGGCTGCATAAAAAGTACTAAATCAGTCGCAAACAGATGGAGATGTGCAAAGCGTGGAATTTCAGAATTTTCTGCACCGAAGGAAAATCTATTATCTTTCTATGACACTCTACCGCAAACCTAATTGCTTCAACAGACCCTTAGAAACGAAGAGAGAATGTTTGTAAAGCGTTTTATGAGTTGTTTATCAAGAATTCGTTGTTGTGTCATATGCACTACTATCAATATAATGGATAATCGTTTTCTTCTTTGTCACTTAATACCTACGAGCGATAAGCACTGTGATGTCAGCAGATAGAAATTCCATTTGGTGAACCGCCATGGCCATAATGCTTTCATAAGAATGCGGGTATGATTTAGTTTCCTATATCTCTGGTAACTATAATAGTAAACTATCATAACACTTCATAGCCTCCAGTGTTATTCGGCTGCTGCGCGATGTAGTGAAACTGCTCTCGGCCAAAGACAGTATCCTTCGTCATCGGTTCACCGTAACCTTCAGAACCATGCTGAATAGTAGTCTTATGCTTTTCTCAAAAAAGCATTGAGGATTTTGCGATGCTGCATTTGCGTGTGGTGTAAAAATGTGGACAGCCATTCCAGGCATCTGTGGGGAAAGTCGAGTCGATCCTTTGATCGATCGATGTCGATGTTCAGCAACAGAGAAACTTCCTGTTTTGGAACTATGCATCCTATGAAACCTAATTAAAATCATGTAAACATTAACAATCAATGAGGAAGAAGAAGGAAGTCAGCAGAGTGAAAATTTATAAAAACATCTGCTTATTCCCATCCTTATCTTATAAAAACATTTGCTTAGTTCGAAATCCGTCTCATATAATTCAAGTAGTTTGAATAAACATACCAGAGATTTTGTCAAAATCACCTTACAAAACATGATTGTTTTTCAGGGATTCTTTCTAAGCGAACGTAGGGAGACTTCTCTTCGGACTCTTGTTTAGCGAGACACAAAGAATTCAGTGTAACACAAAAATAAATTCCTCATATTTTTGTTGAGCAAACGCGAGGTGTTAATTTATTCTTTATTCACGAACTAGCTAACACTTCCGCGGATTTTGTCTTCCTCAGAGCCTGGAAAGGACAAGTTGACAGCAATCTATTCGGCCAAACACCTCCATAACCAGACAAAGAAAACGCTAAATCAAGATTTCAATCACATTGAACACAGCTTGGCACACTCACCGCTTTCTATGAGGCTTCCATTGAGTATGTCGCGTGGAGACCAACCGCACAGAATTGACATGGAGGTGTAATGTACCCCTCCCATCAGAATAACAGGCTTATATGCTGCCGAATGTCACGCGTGATAATGCGGCGTTCTTCCTTTCGGTTCAATTTCGGATTTATGGAATTAATCCAGAACGCTTCGAGAGTTTTGCACGCTTGTGTTCTCGATTCCTGTGCGAGGATCGTGACACGTTCTTCGAAGTCCTCACCGTTATGTCTCTGGGTCATATACGTACCCAGTAGGGTATTTGATTTACGTTTGCCAACTAGGTGTTCTTTAATGTGAACGCAGTGTGGTCTCTCCGTTTCGTCAATGTATTCGTCTCCGCAAGCCTTACAGAAAATCTGACAAATTGTACCCGAGTTCATGGGATCACCGTCTCTACCATTAGGGCAAATTATGCAATTTTTCGTTGAACGAAGACGGTCATACAGGCGGTCACGAACTAGCTGGCGCCTAAGATTACTCGGTGGTATTTCAACTACGTTTAGCTAATTCTCTAGACCCGCCCTTCTTAAGCAGCGTTTTATAGATGTGCTTACTTCATTTGAAATAAAGGACAAGATAAACGAGGCCTTTTTATTGCTAGAGTTGTCGTTTGGTGGCTTAGGATTTTCCCTGCACCTACCCCGAACTATAGTTTCGTAGCCATTGGAAAGGGCTATTTGCCGTGTCAAGTTCCGGAAATCCTCTTTCTGCTCTCTTCCTGTGTGCTCTTTGGTTGCTGTTTGGGAGCGGCTCAACCATTTTTTTAAGAGTGCCATCCTACCTACTACCTTGAAGCCATACATGTTCATTTCTTCTTCGTGTTGTATAAGCAGTTCGAATATGGCTTTAACTGCCGTGCGTTTCTATAAAGGGCGGTAACGTCGAAGAACTCCAACACGTACGCACTGCTGGGCTGCGCAGTGTGTACACGACCCAGAAACATCTAGATATTCGTAAAATAGGCTGGAATGTGTTCCAACAGCTGGGTAAATATTAGTGTTAAAACCATGTTATCTTATCCGGTGTCCCGTCTGTATCGTTAATGAATGGTCTAACAAACAATGATGGATCGGTAGACGCAGGATCATCGCTGGATACTAACTTATGAGTTTCTTAAACTTGCGACTTATTTATAAGCAAGTACAAGATGGGACATGTTGGTAAGTCAACTTTTAGTTGAGAGATAACTGATGGTTCTAAACCAGCAGCCCTTGCCATTTTAACCCAATCGTGTTTCAATTTTCAGCATTTGCTTCTGAACTCCTCAGATGATGGGCGATAAAGTGACTTCGTTATCTCAACATCTAACTGATTCGGAATTGCGACAAGCTCTCCACCCTTATCACTAACGGATAGTCATGTGCTTTTCAACCTTATCAGCTCTCGTACCTCTCGCATACCGCGTTTTACACTTCAGTGAAGTTTGAGCTGTGTCTTTTCGCACGATAGTGATTAAGGACTTTGAAAGCTTCAATCGTAAACATCCGAAATTTAACATCGACTTCATTATTGGCTCTTGTCGTTTAAAGAACGGCTGAGGAATTGGTGCTATCGGTAGGGCCCCCACTTGGTGTTTTTCATACCTATTTTGCGTTTCATCTCTAGTCTTTTTGTGGAGTCTATCTTGAAGTTGATGTAAACTGCATGCAACCTTACGCAAGGTTACCTTAGAAATGGGTTCAGATGGCGAAAAACTCGGTACCAATTCTAATAAGGAGCGCGCACCGTCAGAGAGAGTCGTGCCTCCTAACACGGTTAGCCTTGAATTTTGTTGCACATTATTTATCCTGCTGTGACCTGTCTGGTGTTCGTTAGCGGGCGCTACTTCTGTGCGCTTTTGAAGCCGTGTTATATGATTTACTCAAAAATCTTCGAATATTCTCTGCAAAGTCACTCTATCATTAGACCTAATAAAGTTGCAAATCAACATTGTCGCACCCACTATTCTTCTCCAGGGGAGGTCCTCCAGATGCTGAGCACGATAGTTTTTCTTCGTCTCGCACTTCTTCCACTTGGCGAATATCTGGTTTTGTCGGCTTCGTAAAAAGGTTCGTAGTATTCGCGATTCGATGTCCAGTACAAAACTAAATGGTGTCAGGTAACTTGCTATCAATCTTTAAAATACTGCTTTTGTCGATTAGTGAAGTCTTTCAGGTATTCTTTCTTCAAAACCTCTAGATGGTATGTCTAAGGGCAGCAATTGGTCATTTAAATAAAAAAGAAGATAGGAAAGATCGCTCTATTATGTAAGCCTCATCACCTGCATCATTTCATACGTCAATGGTGGCTAAGAGCATTCAGGAGTTCTCCAGAGAAATACGCGCCGTGTACTTTACGATTGTAGTTCTACAAGAACACCGATGAAGCATGCAGTGGAATTGTCGAACTTCTAAGTGGGAGGATCTACTAGGTATGGGAATCTTTATTGTTTTTCTCAACTGGAAACACAATTACTCGAAACTTGAGAACATTTATTACGAGAAAGAGAACTTGTTTCCAAGCCTTGAACTTAAATACAACTTATATAATGGGCTTGTGCTATACACAATCTCTTTTTCAAAACGGACTGTAACTCTCAGGCGAGCGAGCCAATTCCTTAACGAACCTGAAGTGCAATAATTTTATATATATATATATATATGTCTTTACGAACTTCTGTTATTGACCTGATACGAGGCTAGTATAAGTTGTTGTTGTCAACAATTGTCAATTCTGTGCCACTTATATAATCCATGAACGATTAACCACCTTGTCACGGTCAGTGTCACTCATCAGTGCCGAAATCTGATGCAATGAACGACTTAATACTATCGGCAGAATCGTAAAAACTTAGAGAAAAGCCAACGCTTCCATTGGAAAGCGCAATCAGGTAAGAGTAAACGCATCCTGTGGAAGAGCACGGCAAGCAACCCTTGGTTGTTCGTGAAAAGTAGTTAAAAAAAACACATACCAGACGTTGCAACATGGTCGATGTTGTGCACGAGGTAACGAGTACAGTTCATTGGTGTCTCCTCAAATAATAACGATTTAGGTGAGTATTAGTGACTAATTGAGCAGTACAACGCTGATGTAGATTTCAAAAACCGCGGACTGTGAAGGAGCCCAAACTTTGCTGGTTTCCGCCTAAGCACCGTGATCGTGATCATGCGGTATTCCTGATTACGGGAACATCTACGCGAATGGACCATGTTCTTGCAGATATCGCACCGTAGGTGGCTTTGACTCGTTCAAGCAACGCGAGCGATTACCACTTAAGGCAGGATATATCTAAGTTTGAGTTTATTTCTAAAAGCAACGTTCAGGCGCCGAAAAGATATCATTCCTCTGGTAATCTTACAACTCACTTTAGGTTCGGAACTTTATTTTCAACGCTTTTGTAGCTTTTTCCTACGAGGTTATTCGGAAGTTAATGTCGGATTTACAAGTTCATTTCTCTCGTATGTGTTTCAGCAATAGCTTTTTTTTAATGCTGGAGTTTTTAATGCTGGAGTATATCTCTGCAAAGCTTATTTTATGCCCTTTCTTTCCATCTGTCGAATTTAAATATAAACTATGTTTAGTCAGATTTTACAAGTTGAAATTTCGGATGAAAAACAGCAATTTCGGCCAATCTACTTTTATGAGTTCAAGCCAAGATGTACGCAGTTCAACGTGAAAGGAAACCAAAGAAGTGTTGACGAATGGTAGTGAAATTTATTCTAGAGTATTTTGTCATTGCAAACCCGGCACAAGGTGAGGGGAAATTGCAGACGTCTTTCTGCTGTTGACGACGCTGAATTGAAGGCTGTGGTGTTTGTAAATACAAGTACAATTGTGTTCGAGAACTTGAAGGAGCGCCCGGTGTAAATATCTTAGGTCATCGGTGCATCTAAGGAAAAGTCAAGAGTCGAAGAAGTTCAAAAAGTAGGTACAGCACCAATTTAATGACAGCAGAGGAAACCACTGCTTTGAGGACTCGTGGGCAATTCTACTGCATAGCCACAACACCCATTTCTCGACCACAGTGTGATGTCCCACAAAAAGTGGTTCTTCTACCTCAACCGGCAACGATCGGCACAGTGAAGTAGCTCCCTAACACTTTCTGAAGTAGAAATTGCACTAAAAAAAAGTTTTGCTAACTGCCTGGTAGCTTTCTGCTGGTTTGATACATTACAAGTTCCTGAATCAAGGTGAAACGATTATAATGATGGTTTTCGACGAAACACACTAAAAACCTCACCGATGCACCCTGCATAGGTCAATCGAAAGGGACCAATCCATCTCTACGATAAAGTTCGGCTGTACGCCATGCAAAGGACGCTAAAGGAGTTGAATGTCATAGATTAGGAAACTTAGCCTTATCCACCATACTAGCCGCACCTCTTGCTTATCGAATGCTACTTCACCAAGCATTTCGATAACGATCTATGCGAGAAATGCTTCTGAAACTCTTTTTTTTAAGCCAGTTTTGCTCCCATTCCAATGGTGCTGTGACCAATAACCCCACAAAAAAAATGATCTGGAGAGTACAATTCGGCGAATGAACATTCGTGTTTGAAGCTCACCTGGTGTTTCGGGGTTAGCTAATTTCTCAGTATGCTTGTTGTTGTATTTCACATAATACTCGCCCGTGAAAAAAAAAACGAATAAGCAATTAATAAAAAGTTAAACATGGCAACCGGTAGGTATGTAAATAGTGGTTTACGTTTTGTTGAATTCCCTTCGATTTCATGACAAAACAAAAATCTTTATAGCACTGATCATCCTTTCAGATGGTGGACTTCTATTTAGAGCAGAACGAAGATGGTTAAAGTCAGGTAACGAGGTTTTTGTCTCGTTATTTGACTGCTAATCGTATAAGCAATTAATAAAAAGTTAAACATGGCAACCGGTAGGTATGTAAATAGTGGTTTACGTTTTGTTGAATTCCCTTCGATTTCATGACAAAACAAAAATCTTTATAGCACTGATCATCCTTTCAGATGGTGGACTTCTATTTAGAGCAGAACGAAGATGGTTAAAGTCAGGTAACGAGGTTTTTGTCTCGTTATTTGACTGCTAATTTTGAACCGATGATTTCAGGGCTTCGAGAATGATACTTCACCGACTACTGAGCAAAAGTACACTGCAAATTGAATGGTGGTAAATCAGCAGGATTTACTGATGGTGTTCGTGACATGCAGGAAATATTTGTAGACGTGAAATGTAAATATTTATCAGCACTTATAGCAAATATTTTGGCTAATGTATCACAGTGAAACTTGTTTTTAGCTTTTCGAATGGTTGGCCTTGGCGAAACCAATTCGTTTCCCACCGATGTCGAAAATGTTGCAGAATGTGCGGAGCCAGGGGTTACCGAAAGTCCAAGTAGTTCCAAAACCACCAGAGTTAGTGCTATAGAGACCCAAAACACACTGAAATTGATAATATTAGGATATAAAGTATTAATTAGGGAAGGGAAGCATAAAGCGCAATGGTTGGAAGTGCTCTGCAATGCACGTTGATTCCACTCTGTGCTCTGGGTAAAACAAAGGTCTACCACTCTGGGAACGTCTTTGGAACAATAAAAGCGCTGCATTTAGCAAATTGACAAAAACATTGTTGACGTGATATTCATTGGCCTATCACAAGATTGCTGCAGTGAAACCAATTGATTCGCTTTACAACCCTTGACCATAGAAATCGGCGGTGCAACATATCTACATTGGGAGATCATTCAAAGCTTCCCAATCCCTATACAAAACAAAAAGCTGCTGCACGTCAATAGAACCTTTGATGGAAATTTAATACAAAAACCCAAGTGCTAGAGCCAATGAGCCTACTTGTCCTTTTTCGATACCGTAGTCGAACAGATACTCTTTTGGTGGTATGTTGTATTTGAAGCCGTTGATGGAAAACACCAAATCAGGTTGTGTTTTCATTGTTGAGCAGTCAACTTTGAAGAACCCGTACATGATGTCGAATTGTGCGCCAGTCTGGCTCACTACTGCATCGACAATATAACCTGGAGCTCCGATCCATGACATACTAGTATCGGCGCTGACCTGAATAACAGAAATTCCTATGAACGCTCGAACATAAATTTCACTTGCTAAACAGAAGTTTATTTAATCTTTTCTTCGAGACACCTTTTCAGATTCTGTGGCCTTTATGCAAACAATTTTAGAATTTTAAATGAACACGTCGCTTCCTTACCTGTCCGGATCTGCTTTCTGAAAAGCTTCCTACGGAAAAACCTTCAATATTAAACTGCCAATAGGCTTCCGAAGACAGTGGAACGTAATTGACGCCCGACTGGCAGTTGGTTGTGTCGATGGCTCCATAAGTGATTAGGCCAGGGCTTCCGGCGGCTTTCGAAGCAGCCTATAATACAGGTGAATACTCGGATTTGCCACTTTTATTTTAAAAAAATAGACATCGTAAAATTAAGAAATTTTAGCACAACTACCCTTCTATCCATCCAAATAGTGAAGAGTGGAGCGTCAAGATTAGGAAGAATGTTTTGCATTGGTGGGGTGACCTAAAAGAATAAGCTTCACATGTATGGATATTTATAGCCTGTTTTATTGCTTAAACTGTCATGTTCTCAGAAAATCTGCTTCCACCTCTCCTGAAGCGACCACCGGCCAGCCGAGCCCGAAGATGCCGTCAAGTGGGCTGGTGGGAAGATATCCATCCATGCTCGCGACGTTGGCAAACTCTTGTTGATCGATCGTTAGACCTGAGTTGCTAATGTCAGCCACTACTTTCCAATTTTCTACAGCTCAAAGCGATACCTTGCAAGAACACGGAATTTTTGCAAGTGATCAGATTTTTTCTCATAGTTACAGTTGTATTGGACACTATTACAAGCCGACTTTCCCAGATGAACGAAATACTCATATGAATTCCCAATTTAAAAACATGACCGAATGTTCATTTTTAGACATGATACAGTTATGCAAGTGCTTTAGAAGCACGTAATTTGAATCTTATTCTTTTCCATGAAATTAGCTGTTTCACAGCTGAGTTATTAGCAAGGAAAAGGCGATCAATTCCCATCTGGTGTATTGGGCCCTTTAGCTTTATGTCGTCATTCAGTTGATATCTAACTAAACTGTTACCGGCAAAAGAAACAGTGTCGTTTACGAGAATTCCAGTACACGATCCGTATTTATTTGGAATGAAAATCGTATTGTTCGTTGTCGAGAATGTTGAAGATTTTGTAGCGTCAAATTTGTGTCTGGTGTAGGGAACGTCGAAACGGCCATTACAGACGTCGGTATTGCAAGCGGCGTCAATAACCCAGAGATTCGATGAACTAGTATCTATCATCAGAGACACGGTTTGGCCTAAAACTGAAGTTTCCTTGGCCAATCCTACATTTATATGATACTGGTCACTGGGAATCTCAAAGCTAAAGAAAAACTGCTCCAAAGGTTTTCTTTCGAGATGCTCATTGCAAAAATGCTCTGCAATAGTCTTCAATTGACAAAAAAAGACTGTCATCGGCTTTCTCAAAATCACATAACTCAGTGATAACTCATCTGGTGTTCCGACGGTGATGTTTGCAAGGTAGAAGTTATCATGGTGGTTCATGATCGGCTGCGATCCCTTCTTGAGCACTTGTGTGCGGTAAAAACGCTGATTTTCCAGGTGTTTGTGATAAAGATCGTCCCTAAACTTTCTTAGTTATAATCCTCAGAAATGCTTGTAAATACCTTTGTGAGAAAAGCTTGTAAATACTTAAGAATTCCCAAGAAATTCATTAAGAAATGGGTTTTGTATTTCTTTACGCTTTGGTGGCAGCGCTGAACGTGTGATGTCAGCATGTACTGGCCAGGAGACCAGAATGGCTAAGCACTGCCATCAACACGAAGAATTACGAAGCAAGGGCGCTGATGGCAGTTATCAATCGTATCCAAGTCGACGGTCAGTGCAGTTGAAAATTCGAAATCGCTGTATGAATGCTCAGGAAGAAATCCAAAGTGGAGTTTGATACCACTGGATTCAATCAAAAGCCGAATATCGTGGTCTTACTTGATGAGACGAGCTATGAGCGATCCAGAGGAGTGAGTTTCCATTTTATACGACTTTGCATGGAGCATCGCCACAACAGTGGCAAGAACGAGAGCGGTCTTCATCGCTGAAAGACAATTTGTTTAAAAAACCAATCTCACTCTTTAACATTTGAAAAGTCTATAAAGAATTAAAACATCTGTGACTTTCGGGCGCTTTTAGCCGGACAATACTATCAGTGGTGCTTTCGAGTAATAGTCACTCTCTACAGGTTTCCGTAGTGTTTAAAACTTGTGTGAGTTTTATGACAAGTTATGTGAAATAGAGTTTTTGCTGCTCAAGCTGAAAATTCTCCTAAACTCTTCTGTCCAGCCAGAGTGTTTTAAAAGAATTCTTCTGTATGTTTACCTAAATAGCTTGCAAAAGTAGTCATAATTCAGCTATCTACCGATGAATAATTGTTCTATCAGAAAATTTCGAAAAATTTCTTACTAGCAGCACCACGGTGGAAAGAATGACAAAATTTCCGAGGGGACAAGGATGACTTACTATCAGGCGGCAAGCTGTTGGCTTTTATACCCCTTTTGTCATACTTTTCGTTATCAGCTGAATTTTTATGCTTCAACAATTGCCTCGGTTTGTAGCCTAGTTGATAGTACGCCTATTTCGATGGCTCGATTTCTTTATAGCTCCTGCTGTACCACCTGGGTCACTTGTTCTCTCACTGATTAACAAGTGGTTTGAGCAGAGCGGCCAGATAAGTCTCTATTCATGATAGCAGAATTGCTGAGTGCATTCTGCACAGTCTACATCTTCTTTGTTTGCAGTTGAAATAAACATTACCGTAGTGCTTTGATGATGGCGCTTTTTATGTAAATAATTAAGTGGTCGAGGAAAATTTCATCTATTTTATAATAACATTTGCACTTCCGACACACTAGATTAGATGAAAATTTAAAGTTAAAAAAGTGAAGTTAAGCAGCAAAATACTCAATTAAGTACCAAGGATAAAGGATAAAAGGATAAAGCTCTCGGCGTTAATCAATCCCTGAAGTATGTGCCATGCAGTCGACTTCATTAAGTATCATTGGAGGTGATTGAATGCATATCTGGCCTTTACAATGACTCGCGGTGGCCTGCCGATGTATCGAGCCAGTGCTGCTATTCTCCCAGACAAGTCTGGTACCAATTTGCCGACCCCGGAGAGATGGAAGGCTTGGTGGGCCATAGGCGCAAGGATCGATTCCACGTGCGTATCGCAATGGCGCCTCCAATCACTGCGCCACACGCGTCCTTAGTATGTAGGACTCAACCTAAAATTTCAAGTAGTTTTACGAAGTTTTACGTATCAATTTTGGTAAAATTGTAAGATTACAAATAAATCTTTATGTTCTTGTTGAGCAAACGCAAGGTGTTATTTTATTCTTTTTTCAAGAATAAGCTGACGTTTCAGTGGATTTCGCCTTCGTCAGAGTCTGGAAAGATCAAGTTCACCCTAATCTACCCAACCAAACATTCCGGCAACCAAACAGAGAAAGTGCTAAACCAAGGTTTCAATCACAGTGAACGCAGAATAGCTTCATCACACAGTCACCGTTTTCTATGAGTCACTGAATGTCACCAGAATTATGAACATGAGAGTAATGTCACCAGAATATGTCAGAGAATTATTACGAACGTGCCTGTGAGAATACCCTCATTTAATTATAATAGAGACAACAAACAGATGAATTCCTGTATTAATTTGATACTTTCGCCATCTTCAGATTGATATCTGTTCAACAAAGCAACGTTTGCTTTTGCACGAGATAGGTCCAAATTTCGAAGACTCTCAGTGGAGTCCAGAAGTTGTAGGTTTCAGTGGAGGCTACCTTCTAACCATCGTTTAGCAAAAAGAGTCGTTTTCATTTTCATGGTGTATGTCGACGAAGCAGGGTGCTGTAGGTATCAACGAAGTGATGGAAATGGAAAATTAAAGACGAACAGCCAGTAAAACAGTAAAAGCGTCAGTGAAGGAATAAAGATTGAACACTAGGGCAATATAATAGCTATATTTCTTTATCTGGAGGTCTTAGTAAGGACAAATCCACTTTTCTATTCTATCCACATTACCAGTCTTCACATGTTGTTTGCAACCCAGGATTTCTTTCATTCGGCTCGCTTTCTTGAATCATCCACCAAAAAAGTTTTCTAATTACCTTGGGCTTAGCCTTGATCGTCGTTAAATAATGGCAGAACTGATAATTACCAAAATCTTGAGATAATTCTGAAAGCGGGTTCCCAAATGTTCATCACAGGAAGTCGGCAACGTTTGAGGACGAGAGGTTGTTGTTCGAAGGCAAATCTGGCAAAAGTCGTTCATGTTTAACGCAATTTCCACTACACCGATCGCTTCTTACAATTCGTCATAGCAAATTGTGTCGAGAAAGCAGATATATTGAAATACGGAATAGTGCAATGTTAAGGAGGACAGCAGTGAAAATTGCTTGGAAGGGGAGCTTCCTCACCAAGAACCCTAGGTGTCACGGAAAAAGCCGCCAAGATAAAATGTTCCTTGGTTACGACAACTACATTTGTTTACTAAAGGCTCTCTGACCACGAATAGAGGTAAAGGCTGAGTATGCTTGTAGATTAAAAGCAAAGCTCAGAGCATTAATATCATTTTCGACCACCTGCACAATCGCATAATCTCTCCTTCTGTTGATCGCCAACTCACAAGACTTCACACCAATAAATTCTTCATCTCTCCCTGTTGTGAGCAAACACCTTTTTCGATAACACTGAGCTGAGCGTTCTTTCCTCGCGGTACGAAATACTTTTTACACCACTTTCTCAATCACGCGTTCGATAACGAAGGTGATCTTTCATCTTACCATTTAACATCCAAATTTCCAATGTGTGCACAAGAATAGAGCAAAACGAAAAATCCCTGAAATTGGCGCAACAAGTAACCATTTTCAATGTCTGCGAAACCTTTATATCCTCGAGATAGTTGTGGTGGGAAAACGACCCTCCAAACAGTAGATCTAGAGAGAATAAGATACTGTTTATCTTTCCTCTATTTTAAACGAAACAAATATGCTATAAAACATTACTTTAAAAGGGCCGGTTTAGAGAATTTGCTAACAGTGAAATACCATCGAACACTCTAAAAGGCAAAACAGTTCGCAACCATTTATATGATAGTCTATGTACAATGCCAAATTGTATAATAAGCCCTAAAGGTAGATGCGGTCATTGCATGAGTTCGCGTGCGGTGCACCTAATCTTTTGGAAGCCAACTGGGAACGAATACGTTGGAGTAGCGGGCGAACTGCAATGTGAACTTATGAAATTACAGCAAGCGTGAAGTTGAACAAAATAAACCACTAAACTCGTGTTGGAAACAGACACAGCGGAAAAATTTTCAAGTGGAACCCACGATCCCCACACAGGGATCGATAACTTAACTCCTAGGAGGAAACTCTTAACGCATTCTGGATAATTTCCAGAAATCCGAAAATAAACCGCATTAAGAGTGTCTTGTTACCACGCCTGATCTCATTCAGTATTTAAGACTGATATTCTAAAGTGAGAGAGGCACATGAGCTTCTATGTTGAACTCTTTGCTGTTGGTGTCCATGCGAAATACTCAGTGGAAGATTCATAGAAAGCGGTGTTTGTGCGAAGCAGGTGTTTTGAACGCGATGAAAACATAGGTTTCGTTTTTTTTTCTGCTGTGGTTTTTGAGGTGTTTTATTTCGAGGGATTGGCAGTGGCGAAACTAGTATGTCTCTGATCGCACTTTCCAATGATGAAGCTGGTGCACATACAATTTCATGGATCACAAAGGATTTAAGCAGTACGAAAAACGGCAAAGCACACTGCAACTGACAATTCACAAACTTAGAACAGAAAAAATTGATAAAATCTGCCTTTGATACTTATTAGTAAAGGTTAGTAGAGATTGCTGTTAAATTACTCGAATAATCCTCACATGAAATTGACGTCTAAGGTATGAGTCAGCCATGCGGAGAACTTTGGATGTACCCTTCATAGACATGGTGTAATGAAGTCTTTCGATGTTTCCTCATTCAGTATAACAGTATCTAATGACTCTATAAAGCGAGTCATTTTTGATTTCATCGTGCAACATTTTAAAAAAACAAATATATGCTTTGTCATGAGAACGGCTTACTACGCTCCTAAAGAAAAGCTTCAGCCTTTCATTCTTCAGGTTGCTAGGAAATCGACTACAACATCCCTTTCCGTTTACCCGCGCCTTAAACACCGTGCCACGGAGGCTCTCCTGCGTTTCTCTGCGATAGTTTTCTATCTACCAGAACTATTAGCAATAACCCATTAAGTTTTGCAATCTAATCAATCTCAGCATCGTAGTAGTTGGTTTCGCAAAATACCCTGTCGTGGAAATTGTAAAACTGGCAGTAATTAAAAAAGTAAACATTGCCTGGAAACAGATCCTAAGATCGATTTTCTATTAACCTCGGCAGTGGATTGTTAAACAGCTTACGTTTACTTCCATACAATAACACAAATACATCACAATCATACCTGACGTTTCGGGAGAATCGCCTTCTTCAGAGCCTGGAACGTCATGGTGATATGCGATTTACTACGCCAAACGCTTCAATAACACACACAGAAAGATGAGAATCTAAATGGTAGTCACACGGTCAACAGCTTCTCGAAAAATGGCTGCGAAATGGTAATTCGACGAGATATGTTTAAAAGGAGAACGACGACGTGAGGCCCAAGCAGTCTTCATTGATCCTGAAATTTTTGCAGCTTCTCCGTACCCAATGCTGCCGAATTGGAGCTCATTTTTTGAACGCGACTCCTAGCCACCTCCCACATGCTTCCCTGTCACTTGATTGAGGGCTTTTGGGCGAATTGACTTGTTGAATACAATCCGCATAAACTAGAACGCAGCCACACACAAGTGAATGAGAGCCTCATGTAAATACAGAAAATATATGCCAAATAAGGGTGCGTGTGGCGCAATGGTCGGAGGCGCCCTGCAGCACACACGTGGTATCGATCCCCGCGCCCATGTTCCACCAAGCCTTCCATCCCTCAGGGGTTGGCAAATTGATACCAGACTTGCCTGCGAGGATAGCAGCATTGGCTCGATGCATTACATCGGCAGGCCACCACGAGTCATTGTAAAGGCTAGATATGCATTCAATCACCTCCAGACGATGCCTAATAAAGTAGATTGCATGGCGCATCAATCAGACAGTGATCAACGCTGAGAGCTTTATCCTGTATCATTTTATACGCCAAATCGAGGTAGTAGAAATAAGAAGCCTATTTTCAGGATCCGCCTATGTCTTAGGAAGACATACAGTCTATTCTGGTTCGCAAATAACCCTCTATCCACCACCTGGAGTCGCGCCACGTGCCTTCGCGACTAACTCTGGCTTGGGACCCATGGATTGTGCTGTAATAAGGTTTGATTCAATGCGAAAGATTTTGGATCAATTGCAATACATTTGAGAGATATATGCTTGTAACGACAAAAAAAAATATTGATGAAATACCATTTAGCATTCAACCACCAATAAATTTCAGACAAGAGGAACGTGCGGCATTATCAAAAGTTGTCATTCAATGATGGACTTATCGTCCGAGCAAACTATCATATATTTGTGAGTCACTAATTGTATTTTTCCACCAGACGTTTCTCGCGCAGTATTTTGCAAACAACACTTCCATTTGTGGTATCAAAATATTTGATTCTGAAAGGTGGTCTACCAATTCATTGCGTGTTCACACTGAGAGGCATGAGCTTCAATGAACTTCACTGCACCTGACAGCAATGCTTTATGTAAAGAAGTTTGTGGAGAGACTTAATCAAGGCGCCACGTTTCTATCCTACTAGCTGGCTTTCCAAGACCACGATATCTATGAGGCTTTTAAGAAAAAACTGCTTTTTGTCGCTCTCGTTTCAAGCATATCTCGTCGGGATACCATTTCGCAGCCAATTTTCGAAAAGCTGTTGACCATGTGACTGCCATTTAGATTCTTATCTTTCTGCATTTGTTATTGAAGCGTTTGTCGTAGTAAATTGCATATCACTGTGCCTTTCTAGGCTCTGAAGAAGGCGATTCCGCCGAAACGTCAGTTACTGTTGTGTTACATTTGTGTTATTATGTGGTAGTAAACGTACGCTGCACAACCACCACGCGACTGTTGAGAAAGAAACGACGCATTGTCTGGGAAATATTGCGAACAAACACCAAGTCTTCAGCCATCGCCTTGTTGTTAAAAGAGGAAGCTCTAGCACTTGATCTCTGGCTTCTACTCTACAGCAGATGCGTAGGAAATTATCTATTCATTAGCTTTACACAATAAAGGCTAAAAGGGTTAAGCTCAGCCTCTATCAATTCTCGAGGGATGGGCGATGCGTTCGGCTTCATTAAGCATCGTTTGGAGGTGATCGAATGAGTATAATGACTCACGATGGCTTACCGATGTGTCGACCCTGTACTACTATCCTCCGAAACAGATCTGACAGCAATTTGCTGATCCCGAAAGGTTGAAAGGCTTGGCGCGACAAGGGCACTGGGATCGATCCTGTGTGTGTCGCAGGGTGCCTCCGACCACTGCACCACACTCACCACTTCACACAAAAGAAGATGGAAACACATTTTTGATTTTTGAATAAATAGTTAGAAAATACAAAATTTAAGCAAAACCTTCAGAAAAGTTCTTTCCATTCTTATGCATTCAAATTAGGGATAAAAAAGGATAAAGCTCTCGGCGTTGATCAATCCCTGAAGGATTTGCCATGCATTCGACTTCATTAAGTATCGTTGGAGGTGATTTAATGCATTTGCCAACCTCTGAGTGATGGGAGGCTTGGTGAGCCATGGGCGCGGGAATCGATTCCACGTGTGTCGCAGTGGCGCCTCCAACCACTGCACCACACGCTCCCTCATGCATTCAAATAAACGTTTAAAAAACTGGCTATATGATAAAGTGATATCGAAAACTTCTTGATGAAAAAATCTATTGTTCTGGCGGAGGAATCATAAACAACAGTCCTCAAAGCTTTTTATGCATTTTGAACAGGTGTCAAAAATCCAGAATTGAATTGAAAAGGTAAACGCTTTTATATTAAACCCTACCTTGTACCTTATCCCATATCGTTTTTTAATTTCAGTGGGTTTACATTTAACTGTTGATCGCCACGTCACTAGACTTCGCACCAATAAATCGCTCATTTCTCCCTGTTGTGTGCAAACAACTTTTTCGATAACGCTGAGCATTCTTTCATCGCTTTACGGATTACTCCTTACGCCACTTTCTCAATCACGCGTTCGATAACGAGAGTGATCTTTCACCTTGCCATTTAACATCCAGGTTTCCAATGCGTGCATAAGAGTAAAGCAAAAGAAAAATTCCTTAAAATTGGCGAGACAAATAACCATTTTCAATGTCTTCGAAACTGTACCTCCTTTCCTCGGAACGAAACGGTACCACCCTTTCTGATGGGAGGAGGAGCGGAGTCGGGGAAACTACTCCCCAAACAATATTTCTTTAGAAAATAAAGATTCTGTTTATTTCATTCTCCATTTAACTTAAACAAATAAGTGTGCTGTAAAACGTTGATTAAGAAGGCTCGGTCTAGACAAGTCGTTAGCATTCACTAAAATACTATCGGACACTATAAAAAGCCAGACATTTCGTAACCGCCTATATGATAGTCTATGTACAATGCCAGATCGCGTGTGATGTAATGGCTGGAGGCACTCTACAACACACACGTGGAATCGACCTCCGCACCCATAGACCACCAAACCTCTTATCCGTCCGGTGTTGGAAAATTGGTACCAGACTTGTCTGGGAGGACAGCGGCACTAGCTCGATACATCGGTAGGCCACTGCGAGTCATTGTATAGACCAGATATGCATTCAGTCGCCTCCAAACGTTTTTTAATAAAGTTGAATGCATGGCGCATCCCTCAAGGATTGATCAACGCCGAAAGTCTTATTCTTTTATCTTTTATGTATCCCTGTATCACCTGTAGTCCCGTTGATCGTCGAGTGACTCGAGTGGGCGCCAGTAAATCTTCCATTTTTCCTTGTGGCGTGCAAGAATGGCCCAGTGGGTTCTGCTCGCTCTGGGGACTCGTCGAGCATCATATTTTTCTTCTAGGCTCTTCGTGAGGAACCCTGACTATCAAATGAGCGGTCTTCCTGCAGTTGTTTTAACATCGCGAGAAATCCTGTCACTAACGGTTCTTGTTTATCGGTTATTATTCATACGCATTACGTGTCTGGCTCACCTTATCTTCGACTCTTTGTCGTACAGACCAGCATCTTTAATTTTGGATCATTGACGCAGGTCGGAGCTTCGGATCCCTTCCATTACTTGTGTGTAACGGGATACTCCTACCATCGTCCTTTGGACTGCGCGTTCGAAAACGCTGAGTGATTTTTCACGCTGCTTACGCAGCTACCAGGTTTCTGACGCATACGTTAGGGCAGGAAGTACCGTTGACTCGACAAGGTGGGCACGGGGTCAGGTGTTCTTTGTCGATGCTGTTGAAAGCTCCCAAGGCCGCTTGTTTCGTTCTGCTCAGCTCTGGAGCTAAGTCGTCCATCATATTGATTTTCAGACCTGGATATGCATAACTTGAGCATTCGAATATATTCGTTTCGTTGAGCGTGAATGGGGCATACGAAGCCAATATGTTTTTATAAACATCCTTTATTTATAATGCCAAATTGTATAATATGTTCTAACGGTAGGTACGATCATTGAATGAGCTCGCGTACGGTGTAGCTAATCTGTTGTAACCCATGTGGGGACAAATACGTTGGCGCAGCGGGTGAACCACTATGTGAGCATGCAAAATAACGCCTAAGCTGTAAGCGTGAAGTTAAACAAAATAATCCACTAACTAGGCTTGTGTAGGAACCAAAACACAACAGAAAGATTTTGTGGTAGAATCCACTATCTCCGCACAGGAATAAAAATCATTAGCGTGGAAAACTGCCAAAGCATTCTATTCAGTGACTTTTGCCAGAATAGTTGCTATTCTTTCATCATATCGTAGGTCTGTGGTAACCACATTCGTGGTCCTTCACATCGCTTTGCAATCTTGCAACGTGTAAACTTTTTACTTCATTGAGAGAAACTTTGGTTGTCGTAGACATTCTTTGTTGTCCCCACTCTTTTTATGCAATCAGAACCTTTTTGTTTGTGGCATCTTTTTTCTAAACCTGTTTCAGAGTTTGTTCCAAACCATTGCGGGTACGTTAACACAAAGGGTATGATGACGAATGGATTCGGTAAAAGTTCTAGACCTGTGCCAAAGCTCCATCTTTTTCAGAAGTCATTCAAAGAGCTTTGCACGTTAATATCGTATTCGCTCCTGTTCATCATGTGTGATGCGCCATGTGGTTAATCCAAGGTGTTTTCTCTGATTGGATGTGGTCATTGCTGTATATTAACTTAGTATAGTTAATATACAGCAGTGACCACATACATAGTGTAATGAATCATTCGATCTTTCTCCATTCAGCATTACTGTATCTAGTGCTCCACAATTCGAATTATTTTCTATTGTCTCGTACAGCATGAAACGAAAATAGAAATATGTTTTGTCATGTGAGCAGCTTACTACGCTTTTAAAAAAATGTTTTAGCTGTTTATTTTTCTGGATGTCTCAACGGCAACGATGCTGAGGTATTCGCTAAACTTGAACCTCGGGCCAGAAAGGAACACGATTACCCTTTCCAGGAGCTTGCGCATTACACACTGCGCCACGGAGGCTTTTGTTCTGTGTTTCTCTCAGCTGGTTTTCTACCTATCAGCAATCACCAGTCATGTTTTGCGAACATCGCAGCATCGTTATGGTTGACTTCTCATATTGCCTTACCGCGGGAATTGTAGTAGGCAGAAAATAATAAGTAAAACATTGTGATTTCGACTGTGGCCTCAACTTCACTGGGTACAACGCCGATGTGGGCTCTGCAGATTAATTCCGTTGACGGTTGATTGTTAATGGCACTGGATAAAGTAGATAGAAAACTAGCTGAGTAAAACTCAGAGCAATGGCCTCCGTGGAACAATGTGCAATGCGCGAGCCTCCGGAAAGGAAAATTGTGGTTCGATCTGGCCCATGGACGAAGTTTTGCGAATATCTCAGCATCGTTGTGGTGAATTTCGCATAAGACTTTGCCATGAAAATTGTACTAGACCGTAAAAAAAAACTTTGTCTGGGAAATATTGTGAGCAAACACCAAGTCTTTAGTCATGGTCTCTGGCTTCTACTCTGCAATAGATACGTGGAAAATTATTCCTTTACCAGCTTTACAAAATAAAAGCTAAAAAATGGAGCTCTAGGCGTTGATCAATCCCTGAGTGATAGGCCATGCATTCGACTTCATTAAGCATCGTTTGGAGGTGACCAAATGCATATCTGGCCTTTACAATGACTCGCAGTGGTCTACCGATGTGTCGAGCCACTGCCTCTGTCCTCCAAGATAAGTCTGTTTACACAAGGAAAACCTTCAGGAAAGGGCCTTCTATTATCGTGTATTCAAATAAACGTTTAGAAAACTGACTATATGATGAAGTGATATCGAAAATGTAAAAAAAATCCATCGTACTGCCGAAGGAATCAAAAATAGTAGCACACAAATATATTTATGCATTTTGAATAGGTGTCAAAAGTCGAACAATGGATCAAAAAGGGAAACGCCTTTATATCAAACTTAATTTTTTGCCCTATCTCGCATCAGTTTTTTTTAAAATTTAAGTGGGTTCATCATTTAGTATTTTATGAAAAGCCTCCCAACGGTTTACCGCCTCATCGTTTCTGCGAGGTGTTTCCATATGTCGGGCTGCGATGTACGACTGAGGGATCCTTCCCCTTAGCAGGGTCTCTCAAGCTAAGGAGTCCGGCATTTCCATCAGGAAGCCTAGCTAAAACTAAGCCAATACCAGGATCAACCATTGTCCTGGTACCAAAGTCACTGATGGCAAATCTCCCTCTGATCAACAACGGCTGCGACTACCTGTGTTGATGAGAGCTTAAGGCAGACTTTGATCAGGTTGACCTCGGGATTTCAGAGAGCCACAATGGCTTAACCTGCAAATCTCCGAAAAATGGAGATGATGCTGGGGCCCGCACAACCAGTGAAGACGGGCCGTTCGAGTGTCAAGTAAGTATTTTATGAAAGCACCCAACGAAAAATTTTATTTCTTATAAGACAAAAATGTCAAATAATAATCAGTGTACGGAAACCTGTGCATTGAATTTCGACTACGATTGTAAAATATTCACTGATGAAGGCTATATAACGATTTTTCTAGGCTGTGAAAAAGGTAAACCCGCTGAAC
This sequence comes from Angiostrongylus cantonensis, assembly GCA_009735665.1. NCBI lineage: Eukaryota > Metazoa > Nematoda > Chromadorea > Rhabditida > Metastrongylidae > Angiostrongylus > Angiostrongylus cantonensis. Next base: position 733,609 of record MQTX01000093.1, read on the forward strand.
GCTTAGCTTTCGAAGAACAAAAATATGTGTTAACAGCATCGCACCAGTCCAGGATGGACAGTTTGTTGAAGTTAACTTCGCTAGCTTAAGATGCTAAGCGTTATTATACATAATAAAGGGCAATACAAGTACGGAACAAGATTTCTGCATTGAAGTCGTGCTCCTCTCCAGAACATTGTACTCGATTCGACTACAGAAACTCAAACTGCAAGGAAGAACTGTGGTGGACAATCTACCTGAATCGTCAAGACTGTAAAGAACACGAATGCGTCTGAACGCCTGCCGAATAAGATTTGTATAAAAACAGCATGAATAAAACTTTATATTGCATCTGCAGACATTACTGTAAAGCGAAGACATTGTCAGCTATTCATTAACAAAATTTCTACAAAAACTAATTAGCGAGTAAAGAGGTGTTTAAAAAATTTTTCAAGGATCAACTAAAATATCATAAAAATGCTCCTAATACTACTGGTTTTACCAACTTTATCTGTGTCACCTATACTCTCATTAATTATCAAGTGAAACGAGCAGTGATCAATGTACTCCATTGGCACCCATCACGCACTGGATCTTCTCAGTGGGCCCTATCCGCTTGTACGATAAGAAATGCATCATACCTTTGATACCTTCCTTAGCTGGTATGGTACAAATACGGGCGCGTGTGGCGCAGTGGTCTGAGGCGCTCTGCAGTACACAACGGATTGATTTCCAAGCTCTCAGCCAACCAAGTTCTTCATCACTCCTGGGTCGGCATACTGGCACCAAACTTGTCTGGGAGGATAACAGCACTGGCTCGATACATTCGTTGGAGACCGTGAATCATTGTAAAAGCCAGATATGCATTCAATCACCCTCAACGATGCTTAATGAAGTAGAATGCATAGCACGTCCCTAAAAGATTGACCAACGCCGAGAGCCTTACCCCTTATCATTTATGGTTCCATTTTGAACTCCGCTACATTCTGCAGTTGTATAGGCCTGTTCTTTGCTGAGACTATTATTCTGCAATCATTACTGGAATTATATTTTTTCAAAAATCAAGTACATATGGTAATCTCCGTTTCAGATTTATGTAGAAAAGGGAAATATTGGCTCTTTTCTGCTTATTTAAACACTCATCATCCAAACAGCTGGCCCAGTCAATATGAGCATTTTTTTCTGTTTAGTTTCATTTCCTCAGTCTTCTCATCGTTGTCACCTTGCGAAGGCAGCCTCCCTACTAAGAAACCAGGGGTCAACTGATCACCTGAGGAATCATATCACAAGTAGAGAAAAACTGCTACTGAAACCAGAAACTGTGTTGCTAAGATAAAATTTGGTAATCATAGCCATAAAACAAAGTGCATTAGTTACTGGTACATTATGATATACACGTAATCCTTGGTATAGATCGAACGATTCCACCTGCAAAGTGAACACGTCGGACAACCCTCCATGATGGGCAAAATGGTTGCAGGCTTGTCTAGAAGTGTACGAACATTCAGATAGATTTATTTATATGATCTTATAAAATGATCTTCTTTAGCTGATGCGAGGTTGGTATAGGTGTTCGTTGTCGCTGTCGTTTTTGCTGGTGTTGCTGGTCGATGGCTGACGTTTCGGCGATTTCGCCTTGCTCAGATCCTGGATGTATTTTATATTAGAACACTTTAATTGTTCGGCGGGAAAAAAGGCTAAAGTATTAATGAAGATCAAAATCCCGCAATGAATAGCAGGAATGTCCAGAGGTTACACGCGACCTGGACCCGTATCTCTGGATCAAGTTCTGATGTGGGGTGGCGCAGTCATCAACCACATGCGACTATAATCCGCTGTTCTAACCTTTCTCATTGTAAGTCATGTAAAAAAGCAGTGAGTTTTTTAAGAAGCTGTTGATCATATGATTGCCATGTAGTTTTTCGTCTTACTGTAAGTGTTATTGAAGTGTTTGGCCTAATAAATTGTATATCAGTATACCCTTCCAGGCTCTGAAGAAGGCGATACTGCCGAAACGTCTGCTACTGTTGTATTGTATTGTGTGTTTTTCTATGAAAGTAAATGTATGCTGTATAACAACCTCGCAATTGCTGCACAAGAAAACAACATATTCATACAAAGTGGTCTATCCGTTTCCCCAATCTATTCCTCATCTCATGCGTTACATGAGATCAAGTATATTATACCTGAACTCATGCAATCCCCATCTACCCCGTTAGGACATATCATACAGTTTTCTGAGCTGCACTTAGGAACCACGTTTATTCTATCCGTTGGCCCACCTATACAACTGATGATAGGTGTAACCTTGAATGGTGCTGGGTTCGCTGACGTAATATCATCAGCTGAAGTAAGCTTATGTGTTTTAACAAGCAAGGAAAGGAGAGGGCAAATTCGGTGTTCGTTTTTAAGTCGAGAAATAACTGAAATCGCTAAACCAGCGGCCTTTTCTGTGTTGACCGATTATTGGCTTAATTTTCGGCATTGATTTCTAATTGAGACGCTCCTCTGTTATTCTAATACCCAACTGACTAGGAATTACTACAAATTCTCCACCTTTATCACTAATAGAAAGTCTAACAGATTTTAAATTCAAGAGCTCCCTAGCCTGGCGCATATCACATTTTTCTTGGTGTGTGAGGTAGGAGCTTATTTTTCTTATTTGGTAGTGATTAAGTATGCGTAGAATTTCGTCCGAAAATAAACGAAATGTAGGGTCAATGTCGCTATTTAGTAGCTCTTGTTTAAAGAAAGTTCGGGGAAACGGTATTGGTGGTAGTTCACCCCTTAGTACTACTTTACCTAACCTTTCCAGCCTAACCCTGTAACATAGCTGTTCTTGAAGTTCATGCAGACCACAAGGGATCTTGCGCAGGATTGGCTTAGAAATGGGTTGACTAGGCGCGAAACTCGAACCCAATTCTAACAATAAACGCGCATTATCCGGAAACGTTGTGCCACTTCGAACAGTAACTCTGTATGTTCCTGGTGCGCAGTCTATGCCAGCGTTTTTACTTGCAACTTGATCAGCGGTGGTCCTTTGATTTGACCTTTTTGCACGGCGTGGTAGATCTTCAAACATTTTTTTAACTTGCTCCAAATATCACACCGAACCTTTTTGCATATCGATTTAGATTCAGCTATTGTTCTCTTCCAAAGATTGCTCTCCAAATGCTGAGCACAATGGTTTTCTTTGTACACATATTTGCTAAAGAGTGAAAACATTTCGTTTTGTGGGCACCGCAATGAAATACTTAGCAGTTTTATTTCGATGTTCAGCATTTGTTGGGAGCTCTCTGGAACAAACAATATTTTAAGCCCGGGGTGTGTCTTGCTCGCGACCCCACGTGAATAACACGTGGGCCAGACCGACCCGTAACATTACGGTGAGTAGCCCTTTTTTGTTCAGTATGGCGTATATTTAAAAGTTAAATCTTTATCAATACTTTTTTTCGCCGAATAATTAAAGTATTCTTGTTTAAAGTACGTCCAGGCTCTGAGGAAGGCGAAATCGCCGAAACAGCAGCCATCGATCAACGACACCAACAACAACGAGAACGAAGACTTACACCAACCTCGCATCGGCTAAAAAAGATCAGTTTATAAGATCATATAAATAAATACATCAACTATCTATGCCGAGGTTTATAAAAAGTCGGTCTTTTGAGTCAATCAAGTACATTAGTAGGACTCTGAAATTCATTAGACATGCCAAATATGCATTCATCCCTCTACAAAGTCAGCAATGGAGGGACGCCTCTAAGGAGTCATCAGCGCCGAACGCTTTATCCTCTCAATAGTACTGCAATCCAGCTCCTCCCCTCGGAGATATTTAAGCTTCTATTCAATTCTGTTGCAAATACGGCCCACAAATTTAGTGTGTAATTATTCTTCAAGTTAAATCCTAGGAATTGCATTCACTCCAGAGAAGCGATTTCTCTATCTACTCTTTAGTGTGCTTTTCCAACAACTTTATCAGGTTCCAAAACCATTCACGTCCGTAACATCACCAGGTATTGCATATTTCTCGTTTCTCAGTGGCCGCTTACAAAATCCCAAACATGCGCAGTCCAACGTTTATAAGTGATGTTCACCACAGCCCATTAAAAGAAATAGTCAATAACGCAGCTGAAATCATTGCAACCTAAAGGTGAAGGATACTAAATAAAAGTACTATTTATGCTTAAGAGGGCGCGTGTGACGCAGTGGTTGGAGGCGCCATTGTAACGCACACGTGGAATCGATCCTAGCGCCCATGGCCCACGAAGCCTTCCGGCTCTCCTCCGGGGTCGGCAAATTGGTACCAGACTTGTATGAAAGGACAACAGCACTGGCTCGATACATCGGTAGGCCACCGCAAGTTATTATAAAGGCCAGATATGCATTCAGTCACCTGCAACGATACTTAATGAAGTCGAATAGATGGTGCATCCCTCAGGGATTGATCGACGCCAAGGGCTTTATCCTTTATCCTTTATTTATACTCAAATAAATAGATAAGGCAACATTAAAAGAAAAACACTGTGGTAGTAATAAATCTAACGGGAAGGGTAAGGTAACGAAATTTAAAAAACATTGCTATACTAAAATAGATTGCAAGAAAAGAGCAAAGTATTGTTGTTATGCACACATTGCAAATGATCGTAATCTACCCAGTCAACGAATGGCATCACATCATCTCGATATTTCCACTACAAAACAAAAATCGGCTTAACAAACTGGAAACAGACACGGCGAAAAGAATTTAGGAAAGAACTTAAGAGTAAGATTAAATGTACTCGAGCGTCCTCTTGAAGTCATATTAAAAGTGGTTTCGTAAGTAAATGATTGTGGAGTAGTGGCTAAGATTGACGGAATGGTGCAAGTGTACTCCAGCGATGAAATCTGGAACACTTCAAAGTTAGGGATTTCTCTGTAGCTAATCGCATTTCAAATCTGTGTTCACATCAAGGACTTCCCGCTACTGTTGTTCTTTGAGTATGAGTGATTTGGACGCCAATACGTACTAAGTGTTACTATGGTTATGCTGAAAGTCATTGCTGTCGGTATTTGGAAGTATTTTCGTACTTAATTTTGGGTCTATATCGATGTTTTATATATCTGCACACTCCATACAACACCTACCATGATTGATATGAAGTAAGTGCTAATTGATAGTCGAATTATCGCTCAATGAACCTTTTCGAAAAAGGATTTCTGTAAGTCACTAAGTGCAGAAAGAGGTTTTTCTGATCTCATCCCCTCATTTCGAACTGCTTTCGATCGATTAGCCATCGAACAAGTATGCATAGTGTGGTTAAAAAAAAAACTCTAGAACTACTAGGCTCAATATCGGCACCAGAGTCTCCTAACAATCGTTTGGTCGAGGTCGCTATGCACACTATGGTGTCCATACGTGGCAGAATGAGTTAAACGCGATCAGAAGGGTAGAAAGAATATCTCGTCAAATTCTCGAATATTCGAAATCATATCGTCTATGACGAGCTATTTATCGAGCGCTTAAAGATCTGAGACCACTCACCTCATCTACCACTGCGGTGAGAACGTACGTTCAGCACGTTCGAATTGTGAAATGATCTGAGCAAGTTTTCGGCGAATTTTCTTCTGATCATCGGCAGTGCATTCGATGAGCTGAAAGGATGCTCTCATTCTTGAACCGACCAAGAAACCTCTTTTTTGATGACTCCTACCGTATTACTTTTAAAAAATGTTTTTTTGATATTAGTATATAACATAGAGGAAAATGGAAACGCTCAAGCCCAGCTATTTCAAGACTCCAGGTAGAATCGACTCGACCAACATTCTACGACATTCAAGATAAAATGAAAATCCTCAAGCAGCAACAGAGGCGACAAATGAAAATTTGGAAGACCTTCGTGGACGATGGATGCGAGAAAACGAATCGATTGTGAGAAATACTGGGATCCACACCGTAGATGTGAAGACGAGTCATATAAAATAAAATTAGAATGAAAATCAACATATTCGAAGTTTTCCAGCTTCTTTATTTTTACAATACGATTGAAGAAGATACGAAATTTTATGACGAGCAACGATTATCGGCTTCATCAAGTTGGTTATCGCATTGACAAGTAATTAGTTACTCATCTGCTCTACGCAAAGGTGTCGGCCCTATGATTGGGTAAGAATATCTTCCCGCACATTAGAATATATTAATATTCTTAACGTTTCTCCCTGAGGAGAACAGAAGACCAGATTTCTAGCATTCGTTACATTTATACTTTATGAGAACCTAAAGTAGCTTCTGCGTAAAACTGTATTTACGTACCAAAGTATACCTCAGTAGATTTGGAAAATTTTTTACGATCTGCGCAGACGTAACATTTTCTTTGAATTTTTAAAGTGGCTCCCTAAACAAATGACCAGAGAAAAAGGAGAATCACTCCCAACCATGGAAGAATCTGAATGCTCTGAATAAGAAAGTGATAGTCGTACTTCACATTTTCCTAAAAACTTGTATATGTGGGTATTATGGTGTCAACGTTATGACTGTTAGAAATAAACTTTTTCTGGGTAAGAATCTAACATAATAGCAACAAGCTTAGATATTCATACACTCCTAACTCCCACAATGGTCAAACAACGTCAAATAAAAAAGATGAATCGCAAGGAACGGAGCACACTTTCCATTTAAATATTGTGCTAATGGTTATGTAATATTTTTCACATGGCATCTTGGTAAACCCACGCCAGAGTGTTGACATAACCAGACTATCAGAATAGGCTGTTGAACATACTTAGCAATTAGATGAAGGTTTGCCATCTTCTAATCTGATTCGTTCAAAGACTGTCGAAATTTCTAGCAACGGCTTACTCTGCGCTGGATTTAAGAATAACAAGTCGGTGCTTTTACTTTTCGAAAAGAATCCACTATCAAGTTATTGGCCTGGAAGGATGAGAGCTTACTATGTCGGCACGCTGAATCGAACCAAAGCACATTTATGTATCTCGAAGCACTCCTATTCACTACACTACACGCCATGTCTTTCAGTATTTTCGTAAAAATTGAAGTTATTTAGAACTTGGATGACTTGATATAGGATGGAGCCCTTGCTGTTCATCGTAACGGAATATCGAGAAAGACACCTAACAATGATGATACTGTGAAGCATTGAAGAATATGATATAATAGAGAAGCCGCCATAAATGCACAAGCAAATAAAGAATTTGATAAATAAACAAACAAATGAATCACCTGTATAAATCCTGATGATAAATGAAAGTGGATTTTAGCAGTTTTGAAATACTCCTTGGAAAACAAACTATCGCACGAAAACTTACTTGGGCTTGAAATTTCTGATCAATTGGTCCATCTGGTTGGTCAGGATTACAGGCGTTCAGATAACGACGACAAGTCTGAAGAAAACAGATTGACGAAGATTTCTACTTTGTAAAAAGCTATGAATACTAATGCATCACATCTGCAAGTCATTCTTCTCCATAACCTCATCATTCTAACTTCATTGCTATTTCTCATCGTAACGGAATCAACTCATCTTTCATTCTCACCCACTCAAATTTCTCATTTCAATTCCAATTCTTCCTTTACAACTATGTAAGACTCTCTGTGGCTGGCCTCCAATTATAATTGGATGACCAAAGCACAACAAAACCACTCCAACGAATGCGAAACGGCCGAATCGTCAGCCAACACTGTACAGAATAAATCTCGCTGTCAATAACCTCATCCTCGAAATGAACTCACTTCTTTTCCGGCTTGCATATCGTCATGCATTTTTTGCACTACGCCCTCGATAAGGCTGTTCACCGACGTCAGCGCTCTTTGTTGTTCAGCACTTCGCGGAGTGTTCACAACCACCTAGAATCATCCTACTTAATCGACGACATTAGCAAAAAATGCAAAATAAATTATGAAACGTAACCTTACTTCCCCCCCACTTAGCGAAAGTGAGTGTAATTAGTATTTTGTTGAAAATATCTGGCAAAGAAGCTTAGAAAAACAAGTAACATTTGGTTATTGATCGGTTTTCCTGTGCTACTTTTGTCACTTTCTATGGTGTAAATATGGTGCTAATTCAGATGAAAACAATATGCTTAACAGAAAGCCGGCAATAACTAGCTACTGAATAATTGTTGTCAGCTATTTCTGTACTAGACAGAGAACCTACTGGAATTAGCTGAGAGACAAGCGAAACGAAGGACCCGCATGGTGTGGTGGTGGACACGTTAGCCCCCGGAAAGGGTAATAACGCGCTCGTTTCCCATCGCAGACACCTGCGGTCCGGAGTTTTGCAAATATCTTAACACCATTGTGGTTGCATCACACTTAATATCCTGCCGTGAAAAATTGTAATAGACAATAAATAAAAGGTTAACATAAATATTTTTGTGCTTGAATGCAATGTTATAATGTGTTTTCCCCTCTCTTTTCGTTTTGCTCACCGTTTTTTTTGGTATGTTAGTTTGTAAACGTAAGAGTAACCTGTAAAACCCTTAGATGCAAATTATCCACTTACATCGACAGTTTTTGTTCTAGCGGCAAGCCGATTTGTGATAGCTGTAATGTCCTCACGATCGCCTTAAACATAGTGAGCTTCGTTATTATTCAGAAAGACGAGAAGTATTTTTAAAAGATTCCAGGAAACATCTTCGATTTTGCAGTGGCATACCATCGACTAATGCGTTTGCATGACTGGACACTTTAAAATTGTAAAATACCATTGATACAGTAGCACCGGCCTAAGGTAATCTGCTCGTAGCCTTGTGGTATGAAAGAATATCCCAAGTAAAGTCTTACAAATCCGAAACGGGTGGTAATAAATCAAGGTATGAAGCTTGCAAATTCGATACCCATGCTATAATGATATTGAGATATTTGCAAAACTCCGACCCGCAGGTGTCTACGGTGGAGAACGAACGCGCTAATACTTTCCGGGGCTAACGCGTTCACCACTGCACCATGCGGGCCCATTGTTTCGCCTGTATCTCAGCTATCACCCATGCCATACTTTAAAATTTGAGGTACCTTTGAAAATTTGCCAGGTTTTTTTTTGGCAATAATGAGGGATTCATTGCAACAAAAAAACCTGACAAATTTTTCACCTATCTATGAAAAGTTCCGGACATGCAAAAGTAGTTACGACCCAAGAACCCAAGTAAGTTAGTAATCTTATTGGCTTATTCCTTTATTTGGCATTCACGGATGTCTTGAATAATAAGGTAATAGTGTAAAGGCAAACAATATAAGTAGATTTCTCCGACATCTTAAAACAAAGGCGCATGTGGTGCAGTAGTCGGAGGCACTCTGCAACGCAACGCACACGTGGAATCGATCCCCGCGCTCATGACCCACCAAGCTTTACATCCTTCCGGGATTGGCAAATTGGTATCAGGCTCTGGGAGAATAGCAGCACTGACTCGATATATCGGTAGGCCGCCGAGAGTTATTGTAAAGGAGAGAAATGCATTCAATCAGCTCCAACGATACTTAATGAAGTCGAGTACATGACGCATCCATCAGGGATCGATCAACGCCGAGAACTTTATCGTTTTTTATCTTAAAACAAAACTGCGAAATTACAAAATTTTTCAACTTTTTTTTTGCACCGCGACAAGTCGATTAACAAACAATCATTGATTCTTTGAGAGATGATAGGGGTATTCTCGCTCTTCAACTCGACTCACCTTGACCGAGTCGTAACAGTTCCGAATTGAGGCTGACGCTGTTCAGCATGTCAAGGATTTGTTCCTTCTCCTGTTCGAGCATTGAAGCCGCCTCTCTGAAGAAACGGGAAATTTGTTGCAAACTTATGGAAGTGGAAGAAAGAAAACGGTCGACATTAAAAATTTTGAAGATCATCTTTGATTTAACCTCGGTTTGAATAATCAATGTTTCCTTTAATTGATAAGCTAACGTTAAAAAAGCGTAAATCGTCTGAAAGATGAAAAGTGTATGATAGTCAGTTTAATATGTACAACAGAAGAAAAATATTAATATCGTCATGGGATATTTAAGTACGCTCATAATAGTTTTTTCGAGGTTATGAATTTTTAAGGAGTGCGCAGTGTTGGAGACGCCCCGCAACTTACACGTGGAATCGATTCCCTCGCCCATGGCCCACCAAGCATTCCATCCCTCCGAGGCCGACAAACTGGTACCAGACTTGTCTGCGAGGATAGCAGCATTGTCACGATACATCGGTAGGCCACCGAGAGTCATTGTAAAGGCCAGATATGCATTCAGTTACCTCCAACGATGTTTAATGAAGTCGAATGCATGGCGCATCCCTCAGGAATTGATCAACGCCGAGAGCTTTTAGAATTGTGAACTTTTAGGATTTTTAAGGACAAAAGAAAGAAGATAAAAGTAATGAAAGCCGTAATGATGTTAGTAATAATAACAGTAGCAACAGTAGCAATCTAAGCGAGTACTTAATGAACGAGATGGGAGTAATAAAGCAATAACAGTAATAATACATTTCCACGTAACCTTTTACCTTAATTGTTCGACTCGCTTCTCGACTTCGTCAAGTATGTGAACAACCTGCTCGTTAAAATCGTCAATGCTCTGTTTCCGGATTAACGGTGCCGGGAAGCTACGTGAGTTCGTCGACATCTAAACAAAATGGAAACTAGAATCGATCGAAAAGCGGATCGATAAGCCGATAACGAAGCCGAAAACCGATGCTTCAATAACAAAATCAATTGACGCATATCCGAATACAGCACGTCGATATCCACGAACACCTTTATGTTTCGATTGAACACATCTATTTAAAAGCTTCACGTAGTAATTTCCAAGACCGACTTTCTGTTAACCTCGGCATTGATTGATAAGTCGATGTTTTATTTCAATAAGCAGACACGAGGTTGTTATTATAGAATTTATTGGAATACATAAACGGCTCTGAAGAAGGCGAAACCGTCGAAACGTCAGCTATTGTATTCCAATAAATTCTATAATAACAACCTCGTGTCTGCTTATTGAAGTAAAATATCGAATTATTTAAAAGCTGTTAGTTCGGTGGCGAAACTACGTCGCCATTGTTCAGACAGCAAGATCAGCAAAGTTAGTTAAGTGGTTAGTACGGGTGGATGTTTATCCTCTGTCAAATCGGAAACATCAGTATTGATAATCACGTGGCCTCTATGAATCCGTAACCGAGCAACAATTATTCAGCCATGAACCATTCGAATAAACGTCAGTAGTTATCTCAGTGGTGGAAGACGTCCATCAGTCAGACTATTTATGCAATTTATATCAGATCAGACTCTCTTCTGCCTATCTCGTTTGAGAGTATAATTTCCACAACATTTTAAATGCCAGTATAATTCGCCAACTCTGGAAGCATTCTGTGAGTACCTGCTTAATCAGATACCAAACCATATTAAATCTCAATAAAGCACAAAAAATCGAACCTCGTCATTACTGGCGATACTTGTGATCGTGTTTGAAGCGGCTTCAGACGGTGGTGATGGTGACGGCGATGGCGGTGGTAACGGTATTGGTTCTGACACTGGTAGTTGCACAGGTACCGTCTCCGGTACCGGTGCTGGTGCCGGTATCGTTGTCGGTATTGGTGACGGTTTTGTGTTGACGTTGTTAGACGAGTCAGCAGTTCGTTGTATTGTGATCGGGATGATTCTGGTGGCCATTTTAGCAGAAATCAGATTAGAACCGGTGCCGATGCGGTTGTGTGGATTGGCCGATCTGTGACAATGATGGTGTTAATGTGAATAGCCGAATTGAATAGCACCGAGTGGTCCTATTGTGGTAAGAACGAACGAGAGAAAAACATTCAGAGATAGACACACCGCGTAGCATTTTTTATGAAAATATTAGTGGATTCATAGCGACGAATCGAATGAAATCGTTGTTAAAGTAATATTGAGTCATTAGAAAGCTCTAGGAAGCAAGCCAGTAATGTAGAATAAATGTGAGAAAGTATGTCGTAGTGTAGACAAGTATCTTAGGGGAATGCCAACGCGAAGTAAAGCACCACTCCGAAATCTGAGCAAACTAGCTTATTTTAATCACTTTCATGCTTCCAAGGTGAATACTATTGAAGGTCGTTATTCTTATTTCCACTAAGAAAATTATGGTCCAGAAGAAAAAGTTTAGGGATGAAGAAGCCTGAAGGATAACCAGCCTCGAACGGGCTGGTTTGATTTGTCATGGCGCTGTCGAACATGAAAAACAAAACACCCAAATACCAAACCGCTGTCTTAAAGCTGAACGGAACCGACCAAGTGATCATCCGTCTCGGACTATCGTTGATTAATTCGCATTAACAGTTCGTAGTGCCACAGCGTGAAAGGATAGTTAGACAGCAAAGTTGGTCTTTTATTTTAAAAAAAAATCAAAAAAAGGTACAAGAGGTGAGAAAGAAGTTCTCTGAGAGCAAAAAAAAAATGACTGAGTTTAGCGGCGGTGTCTGATTACTCACTTCTCAAGTCCTTCTAGACGTTTCTTAAGTGTCGACAAGCATTTCAACAAACAACACAGTAATCCTTGAAAGCGGTTCCGGTTACAAGAAGTCGGTACTGAAATTCCCCAGCGCTGATTCATAATTTCTCCGGAAGGAATCGCTCAGGTGAAGAACTTTCTTTGAAGAATATTCAGTGGACAACAGCAAAGAAAATGCAGGAAAAATGCGAAAACTGAAAACGTAGGCGATCTATTTCCTCATCAAAAAGAGGAACATGTTGACAAGTTGCATATCTACAGCAATCTAAGCCCTTTGTCTTTCTGTGTTGATTGAGCTCTCCACTGCCCCGACCATGCCGACAAGTCACACTGAAGGCAAAATCCTCCTTCATTACATCGGCAAATTTTAAAAAAACTGCTTGGATTGTTAGATGTTTAGATAACCCTTCTTCAACAAGTCGATGTCGTTCGGTTGCCAGAACCCCTTCCTTTTGTGCAGTTAGTTTCCTTGCACATTTCATTCACAGACTTATTCACAGTCGCCGAATGCTTCGGCCGAAAAGTGAACACAGTAATCACTCAATGACAGTCGATCGTGATTTATCCAAAATTACGAAATATTTTCTCTAGGAAATTCCAAGGTCTTCATCATAGACATCAGGTCATCAGTTTTGTCCAATGAAGGAAATTTCCCCCGCCTCGCGAATGAGTGCGGGAGGATCCACATCGAAAAGACGAAAAACTGTGGAACATCGGCTCTGATCAAAGCGAAGACATTGAAACGTTTGCCGAAAACAAACATTATTTATCAACCTCGAGTAGGCTTATTAAAGAAAGAACACATGCTGGTTAATCATACCCAGATTAAAGAAAGACCAGTTTTGAAATATTTTTTTGTAATACAATTCTGATAGGAGCCTGTGTGGGACAGTGGTCAAGGGCGCCCTGCATTACACATGGGATCGATCACGGCGCCACAGGTGCTCATTAAGCTTTTCATCCCTCCGGGTTCAGCAAATTTGTACCAGACTTATTTGAGAGGATAACAGCACTGGCTTGATACATCAGTAGGCCACCGCGAGTCATTGTAAAGGCCAGATATGCATTCAATCACCTCCAACGATGCTTAATGAAACCGAACGCATGGCACATCTTTCAGCGACTGATCAACGCCCAGAGCTTTGTCCTTTTCATCCTTGAGTACAATTCTAATAGACGTCATCAGTTCTGTTGTTCATTTCTATTTGATTAGACCGGCTTCGGAGTTTCTTTATAGTTTAAGGCGGATTTGATAAAAGAAGAACTGATAACCTTCACCAAGCACTAAATCACCTAGAAGGGCGAAAAAATATCGGAATAAGTATGAGTTTGAAGTATTGCCATCAAGAGAAAGAATTTTCGAGAACTTGAAAAGAGCAGCATTGTAGTTCTTATCGCGGTAGAACAACGCGAGAGTCCATGCCTGAGATAAATGAGTGACGTTGACCAAAAAATTTGCAGTGACACCCGTTATGGATGTTTATTGATTGATTCCCACCGCCTTCTCCATCAAGTGATATTGTGAAACTGGTTTTTTATATCATCACAACTCAATGTCCTAACAATGTCGTCACCCTTCCTGTTGTTCTCATGTGATCTTTTTGTTCTTTGCTCTCATTCGAGTTAAAGACAGAAATTTTTCCGCTAAAACTTCATCTTAGGATCTTGCAGCACCCAATGGATATGTAAAAACTACGGATTCTACCCGCCTAATTATTCTTGGAACTCTGGAAAAATGACTCACATATGACTCACATTCTTTTTTCAGTGATGGGATTAAAAACCTTGTCTTTTTTCAGTACACGTATTCAACATTGTTACTATTGCGCACTGTAATTGAATTACCGTATCAATTTAACATTTCATGTTTTTTCGGAAAAAAAGAGAAAATTAAAGACTAATGTGGAATGAAATGAAATGCGGATGGAGAAGAATTTAGACTACAGAAGCAAATAAAAAACAGCTCAGAAGGAAATCAATGGACCGACAAGGTGATGTTCTACAGCCGAGTCAGCTGAAAAGCGCATGGCGGGGGCTATCGGCGGTCAAGTTGGGGCGAACGAGTGGGCGACAGCCGCGATCACCCAGTGAGACGCATGTGACCACGCCCTTTACCTTCGTAACCCTCAAAAAACATCAACCAGCCATTCGTCAAGAATCACCATCAGTCGGTTGAAAATACCGGGATCGATCGATAAAGGCTGAATAAGAGACGAATGAACAGTGTTGGTGGTAAGATAGTTGCGGTTAAGAACAGCCTTCGCATAACTTCATTGAGAAGATAGATTTAAATGAAAAATATAGATTGCGACTGAGAATAAATAACTGAAAAAGAGCCACAAATGCCCATGATCAACAATAGCTCATATTGTATTCCCGATTTTTTAGCACTACTATCAGTTATAAGGCGCCTCTGGCGCAGTGGTTGAAGGCGCCTTGCAACACACACGTGGAATCGTTCTCGACGTCTATGGCCCACCAAACCCTCCATCCCTCAAGCTCGGCAAATTGGTGCCAGACTTGTCTGGGAGGATAGCAGCACTAGCTCGATACATCGGTAGGCTACTGCGAGTTATTGTAAAGGTCAGATATGCAATCAATCACCTCCAACGATATTTAATGAAGTCTGATGCATGGCGTGTCCCTCAGGGATTGATCAAAGCCAAGAGCTCCACCTCTTTTTTATACTATCAGTTATGGTGATATTAAAGGGTTTCAAGTTTGTGGTGGCTTATGTGCAGCATTTTCACGTTATGTTAAATCAGGCTGAAATCAGAAATAGCAAAAAACTCTTAGAGAACTAGTTTTGTCGTACAAAATTGACCTCAGAAACTTGAAAAAGTGCAACAGCTGGTAGATTCTCCTCGCGAAAATGCAGATGCACTCACCGTAACTAACTGGAACACCTCCCGATCCACGTAGACATTCACCATATAAGTTTGTTACCATATTAAAGGAGACAAAACAGAATAACAGTTCAAAAAGCACACACAAAAACCCGGCTTATCAAAAATAACGACGCCTGGGGCAAAAAGGACCAAGTGTGAGAGCCATATGGGAAATCGGGAGGGGGTGCAGACGTCAATGTTATAAAAATATTTTAACTTTCATTGACTGCCTCTTTCTTTTTAATGCACAAGCATGATGTGAATTATGAACAAAAGAACGCTGAAATATGAGTAAAACTCGAAACATTAGCTGAGCTTCGAACCAACGATTCCAGGGAGTCATGTGCCATACACCACGCCAACCAAGGCCCTTGCTTTCACTTTCTCTCATTCAGTTCATTGCCCTAGTAGTTCCCTCAGCAGTCACCGATCAATGGGAATGAAATGGGGAGCACAAATCGGAACTGAACCCAGTTGAGGCAAAGCTCCAGTCGAAACCACAGTATTATAACCTTTAACCATTATTTACTGCCACTTGAGGCTCTGAGTTCTGTTGATATCTCAGTATCTTTGCACCTATAAAAATAACTCAGCCATCGACCAACAACACCAACAACAACGACAACGACAAGGAAGACCTATACCAACCTCGGATCAGCTAAAGAAGATCCGTTTATAAGATCATATAAATAAATATATCAACTCAGCAAATGATTCGCTAAGAGTGATCTGTACTTGGATACTTGGATACTTGGACGGTCCGTCTTCACGAGTAGTGCGGACCCCAGCACATATGCCATTGGTTCCTTTCTCTCGCAATCGTAGTCCATGGTGGTGGTCTTGTTCGAGCATGGTATCGCTTGCGAGTCTCATACCGTGATCTGTAAAGCAACTGCAGCTGCGAGTACAGCTGATTAACTTTGTTTACGAACACGTCCGCCTAACGTGTAGGTGATCGCCCAAGAAGACGTTTGCATTCTCTTGGAGTCCACTCTGCTGTTCTTTTTGTCCATCTGTCGTCTGTTCTTCTCATCATGTGACCGGCCCATCTATGTTTCGCTCTCGATGTATATTCTCCTAGATCTCGAAGATGTGACAGATTTCGAAGGTCAGAACTTCGCATTCCGGCTAGATATTGAGAGTGCCGGTTATATCTTAGAAGACATCACTCAAGCGCTATGTCAGTAGTGCGAAGAGTTCTTGACGTTGTTGAAGTATCAACCCACGTTTCCGTACCATAACAGAGCGCTGGGAGGACCGTAGAATCGAAGAGATGAGCGCGGACTTTCGCCATATCATGGCGGGAAGTTTTGACGATCCCATCTTCGTTCATCAGAGCTGACAGTGGAACATTATAATTACATAAGTCCCGACGGTATTTTTCAGACTGTCTCCTTTCTCTGTTGCTTCCAGTAGTTTATTCTGCTTGTACCGCTGTAGATCTTCCTGCATAGCTTTCCTGCAGCTGGCATTTATTACTAGCTGCGCTAGGCGTGTTGCAGTGGGATGGACAAATAAGTGAAAAACAGAAAACGACATCTCATCCATTAAACGAAATCCGGATGAAAAGCTTTTAAAAGAAGAAATAATTACGTGATGACGCAACGAGGTACAAAATCGTATATAAAAATAGCGTTAAGCGGGAATTTAAGGCAATGGAAGATGAAAGCAAACATTCTTCATAATTTTTTTCTTGTATAAAATTGCCTAAACGACCGTCACACAATGTTAACCTGTTGCGAATATCTCAGAATCGTTGTAACTGTCACACAGTTGATAAAAAAGGAAACAGTAGCATAGAACTATGAGGATGCTGAGATGTGAGTAAAATTCAGAGCCTCAGATGGTCTGCGAACCCGCGACTACCCTTACCGGGACTCACGTTCTATCCACGACTCAACCGAGACCCTTGATTTGCCTTTCTTTCGTTACTTTTGTACCTTATCGGTGCTAATCTCCGGCAGGCTAACCGTGGGCTCGAAGCCCAACTAAAGTTCAGAGTGTTGTGCATATCACAACAATCTTGTGATTGTAGTTCACATCGTAGCCATCCATGATGAAAGAATGAGCAGACAACAAAAGTTGAGACAACAGCCTAGCGTCTATTATAATTGCAACGTTAATTTAAAAGGTTGTAGAAACGTCGGAGGGTGAGATGTGGATGTGAAAACGAGGTTGACTGCTTCTGCTCCGCAGTGTTTGATAATGCAATTCTCCACCTGTTACGAAATTTCGTAAATGGTTTTTTCAAATGCACTCCAGTGATGGATCACCACTGGTTTTGACTTCATGCGGAAATGAACATCCACATTGTGACAACGACCAGCTGAGGACCATCGAGTCGATTTAAGTCGTCTCTGAAGAGAGATAAGACGCGAAAGCATCGGCGATATGATTAGCTTAATAATCTAAAAAGGTATTTCGGAAATGTTTGGTACTTCCTCAGTGAGACTCTTGAGCTCAGACCACCACATTTCTTTTGTTGTCTCATGACCCAATATCAAATGCATGTCACAGAGTGTGCGGATCCCGACACTTCCTGAATTCGATTCGCTTCCTCCTATTTGCTGTCTACGAATGTTCTTGAAGTTTTTATCGCATGTGGTTTCAGCTGCCGCTTGAGGCGAGGCTTTTTTCGTCTTCATGGCGAATATCATTGAATGTTGGTCGAGTCGACCCAGCCTGAAATCCTATATTTCAATACTTCGTCGGCAGAGCACTAGTCGTCTCATAGAGCTCACCACGTAACCTGGACTGTTTCATCAGAAAACCGGTCTTGGGGAAAAGCCGTCTACTGCTCTACGACGAAGTTACTTCGATCGGCTCGAATGTTCGGTTATGCTTAGGTAAGTGGGCGTATGTTGACTTTGTAGAAGAACTGATTAGGTGAGCTAGCTAACTTTCTCGTTTCATTATCGTATGATTTCGTGGGAAGTCAGAAAAACGTCATGAAGACTCTACGAAAGAAAATGCATATCGATCGCAAAATATTTTGTATATAAACAATGCAACAAAAAGTTCGTTAGCTGGCCCCAGCTGTGATTTCTCTGAAGGAGAACAGTAGACAATGGAGGCACTCGATTATGGAATTTCGTGTTGTTGGCTACACAAAGCCTTATAAAAAATGATTTATTAATAAATCAATGTTCAAAGAAGTGCTCGATATCGATCAAACTCCTCATTTTCTATGATAATCGATTGGTGTTTGGCAGTGGTTACCGAACAATAAATGTTTGCTTAGCGCTTTATGTGCTTTGACCTTTGACAACGCCACCAACATTGCGGATTTTAAATTACTGCTCCACAAAAACATTAGAAAGGTGGTGAAGAGTCGATTAATGATGAGGTATTTCCTATATTTTTCAAATGGAACAACAATTTTCTATATGAGAACACAGAAATAATACAGAAAAAAAGAAGGAAAGCTAATCGATGCTTTTTTTCCTTCTCGAGTGTAACTAACGACCGGATGTTAGCATTAACGACAATTGACCCCTGGGTTGGTCTATCTTGCCAGTCTCAGTGCCAGTAACAACACTGTGAGTAGTCTTTTTGATCAACATGGCGTTAAAAGCTTGATCTTCTTTAATACTATAGATATTTCACTGAATATAAGGCTTGGATACTTACGTGGATACTTGGACGACCCGTCCTCATTAGTTATGCGGGCCCCAGCAAAATCCCCATTTTTCGGAGTTTTGCTGGCTTAGCCATTGTGATTCCCTAGACCCCAGGTCAGCCAGGCCATAGTCTACCCCAGGTCGTCACCACCACTTGCAGCCCTTGTGGATAAGAGGGAATTTGCAAACATGCGAATATTTTCAAACCGGGACGGTGGTAGATCCCAGTATTGATTTACTCTTAGTTGGGCTGCCTGATGGAATATAAGGGTACTGTTCCCAGGATCGACTTTCTATTAACCTCGGCATTGGGGTATGAATACTTTGTTTTCTTGTTCAGCAGTCGCGAGGTTGATATACAGCATACACTTACTTCCATAGAAAAGCACACAATACAATACAGCAGTAGCTGATGTTTCGGCAGTATCGCCTTCTTCAGAGCCGCTTTTTAACATGATTTCCAATGAGGAAGGTTAGAACAGCTGATTGTAGTCGCGTATGATTGATGACTGCGCCACCCCACATCAGAAATTAATCCAAAGATACGGGTCCAGGTCGCGTGTAACCTCTGGGCATTCCTGCCATTCATTGCGGGATTTCTGGCATTTATGACATTATAAATAAATGTATGGAAGTAAATGTATGCTGTACAACAACCTCGCGATTTCTGAACAGGAAAAACAAAGTATTTATAAGGCTAGTGTTACATAAAATACGTCCTGAGGAAAGCGAAACAGCCGAAACGTCAGCCATCGACCAACAACAACGACAATCACAACGAAAATCTATGCCAACATCGCATCAGCTCAAAAAGATCGGTTCATAAGACCACATTAATTAAATATAGCAACTATTTATGCTGATGTTTGTGGAAAGTAAGTCTTTTGAATTATTGATGTTTGTTTCCTAATACAACAGAATATTTCCTGCTAGCAAAACAGCGTGATAGAATGCTCTAATACCTTCATATCGAAATGCAGTATACGGTTGGAATTCATCTTCTTGGCACGGTTATCCTAGTAGGAAAGGAGCTCCTCCCCATTAAGAGCCCAGCTTATGGTAAGCCAATGTCAAAGGACTCGTTGCGGCTCTGCAAGAAACGTTCAAATCTCTCTACGCTAGCGTGAAAACCGGCGGACGGCGACCTGAGAACGAGCTGATACGCTTCTACCAGACTCCGAAGTACAAAAAAGCATGATATTTCCACTCCTGTAGAAATAGAATGGAAATTTTGGCCAAGCAGGGAAGAAAAAACACCGACTTTAAGTCCACTATTACCACTAATCTTTTCCAATAAAAAAAACTTCAAACATAAAGAGGAACAGCAAGGCTGCGAAAGTCTGATCAAAGATGAGCGACGCCTGTGATAATATGACTAATTTTTTTTTTGTAAAAAGCCGAGTATAGGCGAAGTGGAAACAACTGTCCACTGTGAAGTCGATCAATGGAATAACAAGAAATGCATGAATGAGGAACAATGGTGCTATTTCGGTGAACACTTTTTAACGTCGAAACGATTTCGACACTTTAGAGTGACAAATGTTGGTCTGAAACCACAGTGGTGTTAAAGGATACCATCGTAATGTTCCTTTTATTCAAAATGTATCTCCTGAAACATCATCCACTTCAGGTACTTCTAAAGCCAGCTACTGACTTCAGCATATCCACTTTTTCTTGATCATATTTTCATTATTTTGCTGGCATATAATCAATACATATTTTTTGCATTGTCACGTTGAGAGCCACGTTCAATTATCTAACTAATAATTTTTCTAGTTTGATCTGTTTTGACAGAACACTTACGTAGAAGAAAGCTATTCGCGAAGTAGGCATGGCCAAGATTGGTTAGAAAACGCTACAAGCTACAAGATATATTTGAAGTCTAAACACTTGAATAACTAGTAATAATGTTGTTACTTGTTGGACCATTGCTACCAAAGATGAGGCAATGAGAAAACAACTGCGGTCTCTCAGGAATTCGAGAAACATCGCTGATGGGTGTGGCGTCCCGTTGTGGCTCGTCGTCTGTGTGTAACAGCAAACGCCGCGAGTAAAATGACGTAAGGGAATTTTGTTGTCGAAATTCTTCCCAACTACCCACTAGTTGGTTAAATTCACCGTTAATTTCGATTCATTCCATCCGATTTCGAACAAAGAAAACATCTAAGTAACGGCTGCTTTTATTGTATTCGAAAAAGAATCACAAGAAAAAGATGCTGGATCATTCTTTTTTAGCACTAGCATATGATCAGGTAGCGAGAAATACAGAAAACGGTCATAATAAATATCTACAAAATGTGCTTATTGATTCAGATGTCCACCCGGGACGTCTGTCGCACCGACAATGTGTCTAATTCACACTATAGTGAGCTCTTTGCGAGCAAAATCATAGTAGTGATGCATTCCCAGCTAACTATGAGTCTTGAAACTGGGGTTGTTATGCACAGTAAAAGGCATTGTGAGCTGATCTCTGAGTGTGTCTGAAAATATTCCACGGGAAATCTTATGACATTGACGGAAGAAACTCAAAAAAAATTTCGATTTATCGTTTCACAAATGCATGTTTATTTTTCGAAGTGATATTTTGAGTTTAGCACATCCAGTTTAACTTCTAAATGTTACGTACTGTTGTGATCAATGCCACCAGTGAGCCTGAATGGTGGTGAATCTGTTAAACTAGCCTTTTCAATTCTCGCAAAGAAATACCAAATTGGTCAACATGAGGTTTTTTATTTTTAATTTAATTTTACATGACCCATCTTCACACAGACTGTATCGATCCTAGCATTTCTCCATTCGATTCGCTTCCTCGGATCCATTCTCCACGAAGGTTTTCGAACTTTTTCGAAAAAAACTTGTGTGATGTTCGTCTTCCGCTTGAGGACTGTTGCATTCTCTATGAATATCGCTGGTGCTGGTTGAATTGGATCTTCTTCGATTTCTGAGACAGGTGGACTTAAGCGTTCACTGTTGGATTTACACCGTCTAAACTGTTCTCGGAAAATACTGGTGCCAATCTCTCGATCCTGGAAGGATGAGAAGCTTGGTGAGTTCGCAGGGGCTCTAACGAGCACCGTGCTTATGACGAACGGTATAGCTAATATTACTATATACTACTACTACTACTACTACTACTATTGCGGTACACCTCTCATACCTGCCCTCTTTTTTTAAATTATCAGATTATAAAAATTATAAGGGAACTATAAGTGTTTATCGGTAGCAACACATAGTATAATTATGAATATGCTGTAAAGGTGTAGAATTTCGGGAAGATTTCAACGATAGTCATTTTGAATGCTCCAGTTCTACAAACAAAACAAGTGTAGGTGTAAGCACAAGAGTAGACAGTTTTAAGACGGAAATCAAAAGTGACTGGGAATGCAAATGAGAAACACGATGAAAAAAAAACGAAGAAAAGTATGAGAAACATGGGTAAACATTTTTAAAAACAGAACAGAAAAATAGCTCTAGGGTAAAATTTTTGTGCACAAGGTGTCATTTTTGATCGGATGGACGATTATTTTGTCTTCAGAATGGCATTGGATGGGAGACGTTCTTGTCTATATAGCCTATAAAACCGGTTCGCTTCGACATTTGAGAATTTGCATATATGAAAAACACCGTCACACCACGAATTGTGTAGGTGTACGAAATGAAACGATCAAGTCGGTGAGTCATTACAAGCAGTAAGTGCAAAAACTTCAGCAATTGTTAGAAAAGCACACCAACATGAACCAAAATTTAGTAAGTTCTCCGGCTAGTAGCGGATTTAGGCCATTAGCTCACTCGGAGCTGTGGGAAGGATTGTCGACCTAAAGAAGCTGGATGGCAAAAAGCCTATAAAATCTTACCGAATTCATTACGAGCTAGGATAACACATTAAGAAAAACATGACATCAACACTGACTGAACTCTGTAAGTTCGAAAATCATTGTAATGTTTGACAGAAAGAATCATGAGAAGGCACAAGGGCAAAGAGTGACGTGTTCCATTTTGTTGTCTTCGCTTTTGTTATCTTGATTATTGATGACAACCTTCACAACGGAGGTGATTGTCTTCTGAAATAGAGCAACGCCATCCAAATTACGGAGTGACTAAGTCGTTTTAAACAACTCCTTCAAGTACAAAATTCAAACTACAAAGGAAGGGAAAGTACACCACATGTAGACCGAATGAAGATGAACGCGACTAATACTTAATTTCATCTGTAAGAATTGTCTAAAACCGAGAAACCAAACCGGAATATTTACTTAGTTACACCACTTGAAAGCAACAAAGCTTGAAGAGCAGATATTCTAAGCAAACGTAGTAAAGAATAAAGCACAATACCTCAAGCTTGGATCAATCCTTAGAGGATGCACTATGAATTCGACTCATAGAATATGGAGGCCAACGAATGCATAATTCATCGATTCTCTCTAGACTCATCGATGCATCATATCTGCGTTTTTATCCTCTTGGTAGACTCTGGAACCAATTTGCCGACCGTTCGCTTATTTAGTGGAGAGCTCAGGGTCGAGCCAATAGCCGTGCGTATTGCAAGGGTGTCTTCATACATTATCCTACACGCACCTTTTTATCTCACCTACTGTGCATATAGAAAGTATTTCACACAACACCCTACCATGAAAAAACAGTAGGAAGTAGATAAAAAGTTATACAATGTGCCTCTGCTTCTAAAATACCCTTTCTCATTTCAAATACGGAAATTTCCCACCATACTCTTGTTACCTACAACATTCGATGACGCTCCCCGTAGCTTGTTTAGCTTGATTCTCTTCAAATTCCTTATCGTTTACACCTGCTGTGTGATCATAACAAGTTAATCCTTACTATAAAAACATGTTACTGGTATTAATATTCGGTCATATTCTGAAGAATGGAGACGAAATCGCTTGTTCATCCGCTGATTTCAAGGAATCCTCAGCAAATTCTGGATGTAATGCTATCCATTGCAGTCAAATAGCTGCAGATGAAGAGTCGACATGGAAGATTTCCTAGTTACTGTCTTCGAGTCCTCTTATTTTTTCCGAATTAGTTCATGATCGCTTTTCTGCATGTATCGTTTTAGTAGCAGTTTTTTAATGACCTGACTTTCCGCTTACAAACGTCTTTGATACACTGGGAAGATCTTCTGTCTAGCAAGATAACACAATAACTCAAGAACGCTTAGAGATGATGTGAAATTAAAGGGTGTTTGAACGGAGCACATACACATACAATAGTTAAATTCTTACTGCTTTAGTGAATGTCATTGAAGACAGGTTTAAGAACTCGTTAGAGAAAAAGAGAAAGCTAAGTCATTCATGAAAAAGATGACAAAACCCGAAAAACAATCTTTCGTCAACAACCACCCTTCGAAAACATTGCGCTGTAGGTTCCTTTCTCATTCCATTACTGACAAATTGCTTGTTTATTCAATTATGGATGAATCCTCTAAAATCTATATATTTCATGAACTATGCAGTTTTTCCTTCTCACAAAAACCTCATTCCTACTACTCAGCTGACAGGATTTCTTGCTTACCGAACACGCTGGTCATCGCCATCAAGCCGTTCATTGTTCAACACTACAATTCGTGCTTGGGGTCTTTTTCCTTAGCTCGTGTTTTCATCTCTTTTCCCAAGGTACACGGCTTCATCTCTCTAGAAAAGCGGCCAACATGCTGATAAGCCCAGTGACATACTGGCCGCAATGGCGAAAAATGCAAACTTTACCGTTTTTTCCTTGGCTCGCGTTTTCATCTCTTTTCCCAAGGTACACGGCTCTCTAGAAAAGCGGCCAACATGCTGATAAGCCCAGTGACATACTGGCCGCAATGGCGAAAAATGCAAACTTTACCGCTATGAAGCGACTTCGATGCATTAACAAAGACGCTTTCCTTCTGTGCGCCTTTGAATTCAATGCAATACTAGCTTTCCATTCTCTACCTACCACAATTTTTTCACGGTAGGGTATTATGTGAAATACAACCGCAATGATGCTAAGATATTTTTAAAACTCCAGACCGCAGGTGTCTGCGGTGGGAAACGAGCGCGGTATTACCCTTTCCAGGGGCTAACCCGTTCACCACCACACCATGAGGCTTCTTCGTTTTTCCTGTATGTCAACTAGTTTTCGACCGATCAGTGCCATCAGCAATCACCCGTCAACGAGATTAATCTGATGAGCTCGAATCGTCATTGAACCCAGTCGATACAATGCGTTTGGTGAAATGTCTCAGAGGAAAGGTGCTTTCTTATTATGTTAATTTGTTCGTGGCACAGTAAACAAATCGATACGAAGCCCACTTCGAAGAACAAACTTGTTTGAATTATTGTTTGTTGTAAGTGAATAGCCTTTATAGAACTACGTCGAACGCCATATCTATGATAGAGGAGTGATTCATTTAGTGAACAGGACGTCGAAGAGAAAGTTTGCAGGGCAAAAAACAATAAATAAGCAATCGAAAGAAAGCTTTTGAATTCTATGCATATGGCTTTTTAGGTTATTACACATTGAACTGTGAAATAAAGAAAAACATAGCCTTTCTATGGTAGAATTTTTCATGACGTTCATTTCTAAATCTCAAGAATTGTAATAAAAATGCTTACAGTGGCTCTCTCGTATCAGCGCTAGTCAGGTAGTTAAACTCATATCTGGGTTTCTTCGCTCGGAAGTCGAAATCGTATTCAAATATGGCGTGGCTTCCTTAAAATATTAATTTACATAAAATGTTTACATCGGTTCCATGACCTGTGGTATTAGCCAATGGCGGTTCAACTTCATGCCATTCTGAATGATAAAGGCGGAGCTACTGTTGCTGCTCAGTCCCACCAAAATGAGATGTAGCCGACTTTGTTACTGAATATATTCTTTAGAATAGTTTTGCATCCTTCTCACCTAACGAATAAGCTCATAATGCTTCCTGTATATTTTTTTGCTACCAAATGATACAATTCGTTCGTAAACGTGCTGTTTACCCAAAGCAAGAGTCAAACTGGTTCTCTTCTAACAAGTGATGCATGACTATTCAAGAAGTTTTGCTAAATCTATTCTTACGAACAACCCTTGTTGAGCTGATGTGAGCTGGGTATATGTTGTCGTTGATGTTGCTGCTGCTGTAATTCGGCGGCTGATGTTTCTGCGATTTCGCCTTCTTCGGAGCCTGGACATATTTTATATAACAATAGCCTTATAGGGGGCTGGTAGCACAGTGGTAGTCATACCAATCATCATGAGCATGGTGATGGATCGATCAAACACTCGGCTCACCATGCCGCTCACACCTCAGGATCGGGAAATCGGTGCAGGACTTTTTCGGGAAAACTCTGCAATCCAGTCGCGAACGCACTAGATCGAGTATCTTTCCTAAGATATGGAAAATCTGTTCACGCACCATTCAGGGACCTTCATGGCGAAAGGGAAGTGGTCGACCAGATCCGAAGCCACACGTAACAGTTGAAAGATTAGATAACGTGGCTGATGGATGCGAGGAAACGAATCGAATGTGACAAATGCTGGGGTCCGTACAGTAGATGTGAAGAGGGATACTTACAATTCGGCGAAATTTATATATATATATATATGTAAAGTATTAATAAAGATCTAACATATTAGTAAACTCCAATTTGCATAACTCAGAAGGCCGGATGAGAGACAGGCAAAGCGAAGAGCGCGGTAAGGAATGGAGACGAGAGTTTCATAATTTTCTTCCTAATGTAGCGTCGTAATCCGGCTTACGGTGACAGGACCATGGCCTTAAAGAATGTCCATTTTATGAGTTTTTCATATTTAGACTTCTTACGGAGCACTTCCGTTTTCGAACAGTGCCAAAGACGGTTTTTTTTTTCGTTTCCTTTAAGCTGTAGTGTACTCAAGAACATGGAATAACTGAAAACGGCAAGAAAAAGATCGACAATATCTTATATTTGTTAGACTTCTGTTAACGTTATATATATACATATACATATATATACATATATATCTTGTACTTATAACAAATTCTTTTCTGTTCTGAATAGCCCTAGTTCAAAATATGATCATTGTCAGTGAAAAATATGGGTTTTTTTTATTTCTTAGCCATACTTCGATAAAAAAACTCATTTCCCAGAAGATTTCCTTTCCTTTTATTTGCTGATAAGAGTCGTTTATTAAATTGAGCACTAGGAATTTGGAAAGATAAGTGCAGTTATCTGTGGCATTTCTTTGTCTTCCTATTGTTTCCCTTCAAATGAAGAAATCTTTTATCAATTTCGAACGCGCGACTACCCTTTCCGGGGGTTCACTTGCCATCCACCCCACCAACTGTCAGTCCTCGGCCAATGTATTACTTTGTGCGGCTGCTCTCCACCAGTTAGCTGGAACACTTGCGAAGAATAAAACGTGTCTGAAGAAGGCGAAACAGTTGAAGCGTCAGCTGTTGTATGCTAATAAATTCTATAATACCAAACTCATGTTTGCTCATTGAAGAAAGCAGTGAATATCTCAGCATCGTTGTGGTTTTATTTCACAAAGCACCCTTTTATAAAAAAAATAGATAGCAGTAAGTAAAATTCTAATTTGTTTAAAAAGTACTCAACGTGGTGTTGCAAGTGGGGCCACCCGAGTGGTGTTCAGGTGGGTGACGAAAGGACACCACGATCAGAAAATCAATTTGAAAAGCACTAGGTCAAGTGTGATCGTGTGGTATTCGTCTTTCGTTTTTTGAGTCATTGTCGTATTTTAAAAAATCATCTCGGTACAAATTCGCAGCTCGATATGATTTTTATTTTACTGTCACTTTATTAAGGACGTAGTGAACGATTAATGAATGAATTACTTATTGCCTCTCTAACGATCGATGTTCTGCAACTGTCTCATGCCGAGGAGATGAGATAGACTTGAGCAGTTGCTTCCATTGTTCCGTCGAATAGGCCTCGTTTTATTGGATTCTGTCGAACTCGAATCATTGAAGATGTTCCCCTTCTTCCTTATTATTTCGAATTGTATGAAGTATTCGCAAATGGTGTAATGTAGAAAATTAGAATTTTTTGGAAACAACACTTTATAGCCTGAATACTTTGGTAGCTTTTCCTCGAGAATCGAGCTTAATCCAACATAATTTCCGTTTGACAAATGCTTTGACAGCCCGCCTAAGAGGTTGTCATGACTTTAGCACAAACTGTCTTCCATCTTATGTAGACGTTAAGGATTCTTCGTCCGTATGATTTGGTTTCATTCTTATGCACGGTTTATTAGAAATGTGTACTGTTTCTTGTGCTCTCGAACAGAACTGTTGAACTCTTTCTCAGCTTCGTTGAAAATCTCTGCGGATGAGCTCTCAAGTTTAGATTACATTTCATTTCACTTCTCGATAAAGTGCGGTGGTAAAACGTTAAGGTGGAGTAGATATATAGAGGCACCATTTACTTTAATTACACTGTGCACCATAAAAAAGGTCGCATGTGGCGCAGTGTTCGGAGGCGCCCTGCAGCACATAGGGGATCGATTACCGCGCCAAATGCTCACTAAGCCTTACATCACTGCAGGGTCAGCTAATTGGTACCAGATTTTTCTTGAAGGGTAGCAGCACTGGATTGATACATCTGTAGGAGATAAGTGCAGTTATCTGTGGCATTTCTTTGTCTTCCTATTGTTTCCCTTCAAATGAAGAAATCTTTTATCAATTTCGAACGCGCGACTACCCTTTCCGGGGGTTCACTTGCCATCCACCCCACCAACTGTCAGTCCTCGGCCAATGTATTACTTTGTGCGGCTGCTCTCCACCAGTTAGCTGGAACACTTGCGAAGAATAAAACGTGTCTGAAGAAGGCGAAACAGTTGAAGCGTCAGCTGTTGTATGCTAATAAATTCTATAATACCAAACTCATGTTTGCTCATTGAAGAAAGCAGTGAATATCTCAGCATCGTTGTGGTTTTATTTCACAAAGCACCCTTTTATAAAAAAAATAGATAGCAGTAAGTAAAATTCTAATTTGTTTAAAAAGTACTCAACGTGGTGTTGCAAGTGGGGCCACCCGAGTGGTGTTCAGGTGGGTGACGAAAGGACACCACGATCAGAAAATCAATTTGAAAAGCACTAGGTCAAGTGTGATCGTGTGGTATTCGTCTTTCGTTTTTTGAGTCATTGTCGTATTTTAAAAAATCATCTCGGTACAAATTCGCAGCTCGATATGATTTTTATTTTACTGTCACTTTATTAAGGACGTAGTGAACGATTAATGAATGAATTACTTATTGCCTCTCTAACGATCGATGTTCTGCAACTGTCTCATGCCGAGGAGATGAGATAGACTTGAGCAGTTGCTTCCATTGTTCCGTCGAATAGGCCTCGTTTTATTGGATTCTGTCGAACTCGAATCATTGAAGATGTTCCCCTTCTTCCTTATTATTTCGAATTGTATGAAGTATTCGCAAATGGTGTAATGTAGAAAATTAGAATTTTTTGGAAACAACACTTTATAGCCTGAATACTTTGGTAGCTTTTCCTCGAGAATCGAGCTTAATCCAACATAATTTCCGTTTGACAAATGCTTTGACAGCCCGCCTAAGAGGTTGTCATGACTTTAGCACAAACTGTCTTCCATCTTATGTAGACGTTAAGGATTCTTCGTCCGTATGATTTGGTTTCATTCTTATGCACGGTTTATTAGAAATGTGTACTGTTTCTTGTGCTCTCGAACAGAACTGTTG
The DNA here is from genome assembly GCA_009735665.1 of Angiostrongylus cantonensis. Classification (NCBI taxonomy): domain Eukaryota; kingdom Metazoa; phylum Nematoda; class Chromadorea; order Rhabditida; family Metastrongylidae; genus Angiostrongylus; species Angiostrongylus cantonensis. The sequence continues at coordinate 763,221 of MQTX01000093.1, forward strand.
AACTCTTTCTCAGCTTCGTTGAAAATCTCTGCGGATGAGCTCTCAAGTTTAGATTACATTTCATTTCACTTCTCGATAAAGTGCGGTGGTAAAACGTTAAGGTGGAGTAGATATATAGAGGCACCATTTACTTTAATTACACTGTGCACCATAAAAAAGGTCGCATGTGGCGCAGTGTTCGGAGGCGCCCTGCAGCACATAGGGGATCGATTACCGCGCCAAATGCTCACTAAGCCTTACATCACTGCAGGGTCAGCTAATTGGTACCAGATTTTTCTTGAAGGGTAGCAGCACTGGATTGATACATCTGTAGGGCACCTCGAGTCATTGTAAAGGCCAGATATGCATTCAGTAGAATGCAAGACGCATTCCTCAAATGTTGATCAACGCCGAGAGCTTAATCCTTTTTTATCCCTGTGTGCACTATAAATGCTGATTCCTCGTTACCTGATTACCAGAGCCATAACACGTTAAAAATGAAAGCTATTCTTCACCTTACCTATTTAATCACTCTGGAATTGTGTTTTAATATAAACGACGTTACATCAATCTTGTACCTGCTCTAATTCTCTCCATCATTCAAAGCAGGTTCTATTCAATCCCCTTCATCATCTTTCAAAAGAATGAAAAAATTTCCCGCCCTACCTCAAGCATTCTCATAAGATTTCGCCATTCGTGTTGTATTGATAGCATGTAAAAAATGACTCATTTTAGGAAATGAGTATGGTTTCATGCTTACTCTCCTCTATAGTCGCAACATGTCTAGGAGGCGTTAATAATTTTTACTGGTTAGCTACTGTAATCACATTTCCATTTTTTTATCTTCAGAAATTCGTACCTTACAAAAGTCTTTAATAGAGGTTCAGTGATGTTGAGATATGTGCAAAACTCCGGACCGCAGGTGTCTGCGGTGGGGAACGAACGCGCTATGGTCCTTTCCGGGGAGTAGCGCGTTCACCACCACACCATGCGGGCCCTTTGTTTCGCCTGTCTCAGCTAGTTTTATCGATCTTTTGCCATCAGCAATCACTCTAGAAATAATCAATCTCTAGAAGTATTTTATTAAGGTACGATAAAACTCAAACATTAGCAAATCGTCAAACAATGGTACATCTTTTTGAGTGGAAATGGACAGACATAGCTGTCGAATGCGAGAATTTCTTGCAATACTATGGATATGGAGCTGTACAGGTACTGTAATGCCTGGGAATAACTCACCACATAACACGTTTATTCGGAAACAGTCCGTATATCTAAATCCAAAAAAAATCTAAAGCTAAAGCTTTAGATATCGCCACCCAATGAGCACATTGTCTTTGTGCAAAACAACGACGTGCCTTGGTGGGTCAGGTAAGTGGGTTTAATACTTGTCCTTCGAAAAACTACTGCTGCCAGTTATCGCTGATCTATGCTGGGAACAGGAGAACATGGAGAATTGAGAATTTTACAAGCTTATATCAGAAATTCATCTGTGTTTCTTGAATTCAATACGTTTGGGGTGATGCTCGTTTCTAGATAACGTCCCATTTTTCGACAACCTGTCCACCTGAAAGCTATAGATTAAACACGCCTATAAAGAGGTTTCAACCTGTTACAAAATATTAGCTCTTCTTTAAATTTCTATAAAAGCTTGTTTCGATCCATAGAGGTCGGTGGCGAAAGGGGGAGGGGGGAGGGGCACTTGTGGGGAAAGCTCAGAAATGGCCAAGAACTGCTATCTCATGGTTATAAGGACAATCTGTTTGAGGTTATTGTGTTCCTCAAAATCATAATTTCATCTTTCTATTATTAGTAAGGGGCATGTGTCGAACGGTCGTCGGAGGCGCCTTGCAATACAGCTGGGCTCGATCCCTGCGTTCCAGGCTCGGCAAAAGTACCAGATTTGCCTGCAAGGATATCAGCACTGGCTCGATCCATCGGTAGGTCAGCGCGAGTCATCGTAACGGCTAAATATGCATTTAATCATCTCTAGCGATGCTTAATGATGTCGAATGCATGGCTCATCCTTCAGGAGCTGATCAACGCCGAAAGCTTCATTCTTTTTAAAGAATAGTAGCGTTGTATCTTATTGGCGTATATATGTTAGTTGTAAAGGCTTTTATTCAAAGCAGTAAGGTTCGCTATTAATGAAAAGAAAAAGGTCATTCAGTATGGATCAATAAAAAGGATAAAGGATAAAGCTTTCGGCGTTGATCAATCCATGAGGGTGCGCCGTGCATTCGACTTCATTAAGCATCGTTGGAGGCGATTGAATGCATATCTGGCCTTTACAATGACTCGCAGTAGCCTGCCGGTGTATCGAGCCAGTGCTGCTATCCTCCCAGACAAGTCTGGTATCAATTTGCCGACCCCGGAGGGATGGAAGGCTTGGTGGGTCATGGGCGCAGGGATCGACTCCACGTGCGTGTCGCAGTGGCGCCTCCAACTACTGCGCCACACGCTCCCGATCAATGGATCAATAGTGTCCCAAATTTCGCCCATTTCTTTTTGACTTTGACAGTCCGTCGTTTTAACGGGATCTAAGATATTGGTTGGCTTTGATTTGCTTTCTCATCGACGTTTTTTTTCATGTATATTTTTCGGTTATACCTATTAGGTGGAAAAATTTTTTCACGAGAATATTCAGTAAAGATGTTTTCATAAGTGAAATAGAAAAGAAATAGAAGACAGAAAACCCTGAAACTGTGGTTTCGAAGAGAATGAAATTTCATTATGTTAGGGGTGACGGCTTTTCCTTGTTACCATAGAATAGATCAAACATTCAGGTATCAACCGGTTAGCTATAAACTAGAATCGCGTAGTGGAAATGAAGCTCAGTTTAAGGATATGGTGGATCGATGCAACAAAGTGGGTGTCAGGTAAGTGCTTAGTGCGCTTTTAATTTTCCTTATCTATTCTTTATTATAGAAGGGAACGTGTGGAGCAGTGGTCCAACGCACCCTGCAATAGACATGGGATCGACTCCCGCGCCATGGGCCCACCAAGGTTTCCATCACTCCGGTGCCGGCAAATTGGTACCATACTTGTTTGGGAGGATAGCAGCACTGGCTCAATACATCGGTAGGCCACTGCGAGTCATTGTGAAGGCCAGATATACATTCAATCACCACCATCGATGCTCTAATGAAGTCGAATGCATGCCGCATCCCTAAAGGATTGATCAACTTCGATAGCTCTGTCCTTTTTCATTTTTTATGATAACTATTCTTTGCGGTGTTGACTTTTTTATTTATTTTTATGAAAAATTACTGCCTACTACAGTTTTTACGGCAGGGTAAATAAAAAAATGATAAAGCTCTCGGCGTTAATCAATCCCTGTGGGATGCGCCATGCATTCGACTTCATTAAGTATCATTGGAGGTGATTGAATGAATATCTGGCCTTTATAATGATTCGCGGTGGTATAACGATGTATCCAGCCAATGCTGCTATCCTCCCAGACAGGTCTGATACCAATATGCTGACCCTGGAAGGATGGAAGACTTGGTAAGCCATGGGCACGGAAATCGATTTCACGCGGTGTCGTAGTGGCACCTCCATCCACTGCGCCCACTTCGGTGTTATTGCGAAATCAGCCACAATAATGCTGAGATATTTGCAAAACTCCGGGCCGCAGGTGTCTGTGGTGCGGATCGAACGCGCTATTACTCTTTCCGGGCGCTGACGCGTTTACCACCACAACATGCGGGTATCTCGTTTCGCCCTTCGCTCGGCTACTTCTCTACCTCCACAATGTTAACTTTTGTATTTGATTCCTAGTGGCCCTAATTTTAAAAAAGTGGGGCCGAATTTTTCGATTAAGTGACGAGAATCGTGCTTCAAAATACCGATTTTTCGTCTGGATGTTTGATTATGTGCTTAACAGCTACGAAATATCACGAAGAAAACAACAACAGATACAATGTTTTTCTTTTTGTCCTTACCTTTTTTCCACCCACTGAGCGCTCACTTCATTCGTAACTACGTACTCTAAAACAAAACATCATTGTTTTTTCTTCATCCGACTGTTTCTCCCCAGCAGACCCGCCGACGTGTCATGCTATCCAATGCTGAGAAGAACGCTTATCGTTAAAACTCGACAACTATCATTATACCTCGTTGCGAATAAACAATAGGTAAACGGAAAAATAAAAGCTATGTGAACCGCCTATCGGCTCAATCATGTAGAACATTATTGCTAACAGCACACTTACTCGTAATTCAGTACCCTGTCTAACCTCACAAATAAATACACTGCTTTTTTCAAAACACTCCATTGCACAACCTCAACATGAATAAACAATATCTTTGATGTTTGTTCTTTCTCACGTAAGGTTGTTATGAAGTTTTCGTACGGCTAACCTTTCCACATCTTCTTCTTCACAGTGCCTTTTCTTGTTGAAGAGGCGAACCGTCACGATGGCATCACAGTGGCTCAGATCTTGTTGTATTAATATGTTAGTGTAAGGTTGTTGTCAAAAGCCTTCTTTAGCCAATCTTTAATGTTTTTGCTTTCTTCATAGCACTAATGACTTGAGTCTTGTATCTGCAGCAGTTATTTCATGCAAGGTAGGTCTTCCTAGTTCCCTTCAGTCGAATCGAGTGATGTAATGCCAATTCCGCGAATGAGGTCTTCATTCCCTCTACTCAGTCAGGCTATAAGACGATTTTCGATTGTTCACTAAACATTGTCTTTTTGAAAGCATCAGCACTACAACATTTAAATTGTACTGGCAAGCGCATTACGAAGCAGCATGTTTAAAAGCGAGTTTTTTCGAAGTAAACGTGATTTTTCTACATTACAATCAAATTTTAAACCGATCGTTACGAAGTGGTCGAAGGCGCCCTGCAATGCACACGTAGAATCGATCTCGGCGCTTATGGCTCATCAAACCTATCCTCCGGAGTCGGCAAATTGGTACCATACTTGTCTGGTAGGACAGCGCCACTTGCTCGATGCATCGGTAGGCCACCGCGAGTCATTGTAAAGGCCAGATATGCGTCCTATCACCTCCAAACGATGCTTTATGAAGTCCTTCAGGGTTCAATCAACGCAGAGAGCTCTATGCTTTTATGCTTTACAATCAAATTTTGTTACAATAAAGTTAAGAGCTAATGTCAAAGTGGTTATGTAAAAGTCAGCTCTCAAAAATATTAATTTTGCTATGCACCAAAAATGCATTTCTGACTGCTAGCTGACGGTTCGTCATCACTAAGACATACATTCTGGACGATAGTCGACCAGGAACTGTACCGTATTCTGTTGTCGTGTGCTATTTCTTTCACACAGTGCTTTATCTTACTCTATTCGATTCGATAAAGGATAAAAAAGGATAGAGCTCTCGGCGTTGATCAATCCCTTAGAGATGCGCCACGCATTCGACTTTATTAAGCATCGTGATTGAATGCATATCTGGCCTTTACAATGACTCGCGGTGGCCTCACGATGTACTGAGCCAGTGCTGCTATCCTCCCAGTTACGTCTGGTACCAATTTGCAGACCCCGGAGTGTTGGAAGACTCGGTGAGCCATGGGCGCGAGGATCAATTCCACGTGTGTTGCAAGGCTCCTCCGACCATTGCGCCACACGCGCCTTTTTTTTGTTAATGCATTGGAACTCTCACTGCTTGCAAAGGTCGAATCAACTGTAAGAGTCGCTTTCGCGTAGCGATCAAGGCTTGGCATTAGACTCGATGCAAATACAAATACTCACATATCGCGAAGAATAACTGTTGTGGGGACTTGATGCGTATAATTATGGCTGTGAAGAAGACAAAGATATGGAAATATTGGTCGCCATAAACAGTTTTCATTACATTATTGTGCAGAGTTTTCAACATAACGAAATATAAGCTCAAGAGGCATGACAAACTAAATGACAAATATGTATTCTTTCTTTGATGAGCTTACACGTGGTTGACAAGAATATTTATTTTCGGCTAAGTCGGTTTCGAAATATTAAATGAAAGATATTTTTTTCAGAATAATTGTCGACGTCGTGATGAACCACATGGTAGGTGTGTCGCAAAAGTTTGGTATACACGGACGAAACTCAAGCGGCGGCACGACCTACGACGGAACTGATGGTGTGGAGAACTTTCCTGGGGTGATGGAATTCGTTTTTATTTAAACATAATGCACATTTATTATGCTCTGAGCTACCACTAAGATGTATTGCTTTTCATAGTTTTTCTTTGTTGAAGCGAGTTATTTATTACGGCTCGAAGACCCTCAATATTTGACAAATTTGAAAACAGTTTGTTATTTATCACATTCCTAAGTGAGGAATAGCATACAGTACATTATTAAAAGCTGCTATACGCTTGCTTGGGCGCATGTGGAGCAGTGCTTGGAGGCGTACTGCGACACACACGTGGAATCGATCCCCGCGCCCATGGCCACCAAACCTTCCATCCATCCGGAGCCGGCATATTGGTACCAGACTTGTCTTCGGGATAGCAGCACTGGCTCAATACATCGGTAGGCCACCGCGAGTCATTGTAAAAGCCAGATATACACTCAATCACCTCAAACGGTACTAAGTGAAGTCGAATTCGTGGCGCTTCCCTCACTGATTGATCAACGCCGAGAGCTTTATCCTTCATACGCTTGCTCAGAGAAGCAGTTGAGATTAGGTGGTTCGTTCCTTTTTCTCCTATACCAGATTAACATAGATCTTCCGTATACACGTGCTCGTATCCACAGATACGGGATGAATGTCCTTTGGTTTCTCAGAATCCTAGCCTACTACCTCTGTATCAGGCCGAAGTCCTGTTAACATAAAACAGAATCAGAGTGCTTGTTGCTGTCACCTACATGACCCTTTTCCTCTGTTTTAAGAGTAGAAATCCGTGAAACACAACAGCACAATAACCAGTTGAGCACTTATTTTAAAAGCACTGTCTATATAAATGTTTTGCTTTTATTTGTTGCCTACTGTTTTTCTTCTTGGCAGGATATTGCATGAAATACAAGCACAATGATGCTGTGATATGATTAAAAGTCAGAAGCCCAGTTGAGCTCAGACCTTGCGATTACCCCTTTACTTGTGATTACTGATGGTGCCGTTGTTGTACTAAAAAAACGACTTAAAGAAAGGTAAAACAGGGGGCCTGGTAGGTTTAGTGAGCAATATGTGAAGCACCGGAAAAAGTAATAGGGGGCTCGAGACTCAATCGTTGTTTAGAGTTTTGCTCATGTTTCAGCACTATTGTTCTCATAATTCCCATCTACTCCGACAATATTTGACAACCTGCCATCTGTGGTATCTTCAAGTCTACAAAGACAATGCTTTACAGACTACCGGAGATATTCCTACTCTTGTCAATTTTTATTTACTGTCTATTATTTTTTAATGGCAAGGAATTATGTGAAATATGACTATAATGTTATTTTTATTTATATGATCTCGTAAACTGATCTTCTTTAGCTTATGGGAGGTTAATATAGGTCTTCGTTGTCGTTGTCGTTTCATCACGGCTCTGAGGAAGGCGAAATCGCCGAAATGTCAGCCATCGATCAACAACACAAGCAACAACGACAACGACAACGAAGACCTATACCAACTTTACACTAGCTAATGAAGATCGTTTTATATGATCATCACCTGTATCACCCGTAGTCCCGTTGATCGTCGAGTGACTCAAGCGAACGCCAGTAAATCCTCCATTTTTGCCTGTCACGTGCAAGAGTAGCCCAGCGGGTTTTCCTCGCTTTAGGAACTCGTCGAGCATCATATCTTTTTTCTAGGCTTTTCGTGAAGACCTCTGATAATCGGGTCGGTAGTCTTCTTGCAGTACGTTTGACATCCCGAGGAATTCAGTCACTAGCAGATCTTCTCCATCAGTTATCATTCATACGCATTACGTGTCCGGCCCACCTTATCTTCGACTGTTTGGCGTATAGAACGGCATCTTTGATTTTCAATCGTTGACGTAGCTCGGAGCTTTGGATCCCATCCCTTACTTGTGTGAAAAGGGATACTCCTAGCATCGTCCTTTCGACTGCGCGTTATAATAACGCTGAGTGATCTTTCATCCTGCTTAAGTAGCGACCAGGTTTCTGACGCATACGTTAAAACAGGAAGAACCGTTGAGTCGAAAAGGTGGGCAAGTAGTCGGGTGTTCTTTGTTCTTTTCACTACATCCTCGGTGCTCTTAATAGCTCCCCAAGCCGCTTGTTCCCTTCTGCTCAGTTATGGAGCTGAGTCGTTCATCATATTGATTTCTCGACCTAGATAGACATAAGCGGAGCATTCGGAGATATTCGTTCCGTTGAGCGTGAATGGGGCAAACAAAACCAATCCGTTCTTCATTAACATAGTTTTCTCGAGATTTAGACGAAGACCAATCTTTCCACACGCTTTATCAAAGTCCGCAAGCATACGTTCCGCTTGACTAATGTCTGATGTTATAAGGACGATATCATCAGCAAAGAGAAGGTGACGTATCTGCCAGCCATCGATTTTTACTCTCATATTATCCCATTTCAATGGGAACAGTTGAGTCGAAAAGGTGGGCAAGTAGTCGGGTGTTCTTTGTTCTTTTCACTACATCCTCGGTGCTCTTAATAGCTCCCCAAGCCGCTTGTTCCCTTCTGCTCAGTTATGGAGCTGAGTCGTTCATCATATTGATTTCTCGACCTAGATAGACATAAGCGGAGCATTCGGAGATATTCGTTCCGTTGAGCGTGAATGGGGCAAACAAAACCAATCCGTTCTTCATTAACATAGTTTTCTCGAGATTTAGACGAAGACCAATCTTTCCACACGCTTTATCAAAGTCCGCAAGCATACGTTCCGCTTGACTAATGTCTGATGTTATAAGGACGATATCATCAGCAAAGAGAAGGTGACGTATCTGCCAGCCATCGATTTTTACTCTCATATTATCCCATTTCAATGTTCGCATGACGTTCTGGAGGGTGGCGCTATATAATTTTGGCGAGATTGTGTCGCCTTGCCTAACTCCTCTTTTGACGTCAACGTTAATATCGTTGTAGAATGGTGAAATTTTGGTTGTGAAATTTTTGTACAGCTCACGAAGAATCTTTACCGTGCTGAGTAGAGACTCCTTGACTACCAAGGGCTTCCATGACTGCTTCTATCTCATTTGAATCAAAGGCCTTCTGTAAGTCGATGAACGTGAGACAGAGCGGTCTTTTGTACTCTCTCGATACTTCAATGAGCCTTGTTATCGTGTGAATGTAGTCCATCGTACTAAATCCTTTTCGAAACCATGCATGCTCACATGGTTGTCCTTCGTCTAGTATTCTGCCAATCCTGTTTAAGATGACTCGAGTGAGAAGTTTGTAGACGACGGACAACAAGCAGATTGGGCGATAGTTGCCTATATCGTGTAAGTCGCCCTTCTTGAACAACAACACAGTTTTGCTGGTCTTCCACTGAGTAGGGACCTTGCATTCAGAGGTAACATGTGAAGAGCTGAGCCAGTGCGTTTACGAAGACTGGCGGAAGGTTCTTCAGATGTTCTGATCTTATCCTGTCCGGACCTGGTGCTGTTCGATTTTTCACCGACGAAATGACATGTCGGATTTCTGAAGGGAGAAGCGATGGTACAACATATCCATCCTCTCTTATTTCATATGACGGGAGGTGGACGTGGCTATCGAAGAGATCTGAGTAGTATTCGTGGATGATTTTCTCCGTTGCCTTTCTGGACGCTGTTATTGTTCCGTCTGGGCGTCGGAGTGCAGTCGTCATGGTCTTGTAATTGGCGAAGCTTCTGCGGGCTTTGCGAATGCTTTTCCCAGCCTCTGCAGCTTCGACCATTACTGCTGCTCTTCTCTCTTTAAGATCTTCTTTTACCGCCTGTCTGCATTGTTTCGCAAGCTCGGACGTTAGTTCGCGGTTGCCTGCAGCTCGTGCGATTCCACGCTGGCGTATTAGCTCGAGAGTCTCTGGAGACAGACGTCTCTTGGTGACCTTCGAACTCTCAGCTTTCATGGCGCTAACGTGAAGATGTTGAATGACCTGATCGTGTTCCTCGTCGATGCTGTCGACAACGGCATCTTCCCAACAGCCGACTAATGATTTGAATAAGTCCCAGTTTGTGGTGGTTCTGGGACTTCGGTTTTTGAATTTAGCGGCTTTTGCTCCTTTTCGCGAGAAATAAAATCTTGTACGAAGGAGACGGTGGTCTGATCCCGTGTAGAATTTTGGGACGACAGCGGCATCGGTTAGGCAAAGCTCTGTATTTGCTATGATGTGGTCTATTTCGTTATGGTACTCTCCACTGGGAGATTCCCACGTCCAGCGTTGAGAGTGGGGTTTCTGGAATTGCGAGTTACCATGGATGGTCTTGGTCGCCATGATAAACTCAGAGAGCCGCTCACCTTGTTCATTCAATTCTAATCCGTGGGTCCCAATGTGATGTTCCTCAGACGATGTTTTTGGTCCCATTTTGGCATTGAAATCTCCAATGACCTTGAAGTATGGTCTTCTCTGTAGAACTTCTCCAAGTCCATGTGGAACGCTTCGACTTCTTCGTCATAGTTTGATGTTGGCGCGTAAACGACTAAGATTGTCAAAGCCGGTGTTGATCGACATCTCTTTAATCATAAACGTCCGATTCGCGTGGCAAGCTGTTTGAATGTGTCGATGTTCATAGACAAACTCGTATCGACGAGAACGCCGACGCTGCCGACTGCTCTACTGTCGCATGTTCCGAGGAACAGTTCTATTCCGGTGTCATAGACGGCGTTGAATGGGTTGTGCCGTCTCGTCTCGGCCAGGCCAATAACGTCGTACCTCATCATTCTTGCTTGCATGAGCAAGTCTTCTATCGAGAACTCGGATGCAACGGTACGTGCATTGTAGGTACAGATCGTCACCATAGTTCTTTGTAATCCAGGCTCCAT
>MQTX01000093.1:774241-830195 GCA_009735665.1 Angiostrongylus cantonensis
CCATTGGCCCTGAGATTTTAGCAGCCTCTCTGTACTCGTCCTACCCAACGCTACGAAATTGATTGCTTTTTCGGAGTCAAGGGAATGAGGCCCGGTTTTTTTTGCTGTGTTTAGCATTTTTATACCCACGTATAGCTTTCTGGGCTCTGAACGTGGGGTCTGGTTATACTCACGGGTAGCTTGCCAGGCTCTCCCAGAGTGGAAATAGAACTTATTAGTTGGAGCCGACTCCTAACCGCCTCCCATATACTTCCCTGTCACTTGATTGCAGGCTTTTGGCCGAGTTGACTCGTAGAATACGATCCGCGTAAAGCGAGAACGCACCCACACACGCATGCGTGAATACGCCTAGCAAATACAGAAAGTATGTGCCAATTCGGCGTAGCAGAAACAGGAAGTTCCTGGATCCGCCTGCGTCTCAGGGAAGCAAAGGTCGCTTTTGGCTTGCGATTAACCCTCTATCCGCCACCTGGGGACGCGCGACGTAGCCTCGCGACTAACCGGCTCGAAATCCCTCATGTGAGGGAGATCCGTGGTATAAGATCATATAAATAAATATATTAACTGTCTATGCCGAGGTTTCTAGAAAGTCGATTTTTTGAATTCATAATGTCGTGGTTCTAACCACAATGTCGCTAAGATATTTCCAAAACTGCGGACCGCTGGTGTATGCGATGGAGAACTAATACCCCTCTAGCCTTCCCGGCGGCCAACAGGTTCACCACCACACCATGCGAGCGCTTCGCTTCACCTTTCTCCCCAGGTTAATCCCATTAATGGATGATTGCTGATTGCTCCTATAGATAAATAGGACTGATGAGAGACGGGTGAAACGAAGGGCTCGCATGGTGTGGTGGTGAAAGCATTCGCTGCCGGAAAGGGTAATAGCGTTTTCAATCCGCAGATGCGAGAGGTCCGGAGTTTTGCTAACATCTCAGTAACATTGTGGTTATATTTATACCGCGAAAACGGTACAAATAAGCAGGTTTATGTAGTAATGGTATTGTTTTGCTCTCTTTTGAACCACTTGAGCCTACGGGCTACTTCGGTACCGACCCAGCACTTCCACGTTCGTCGGTTTGACATTCTTCCACTACAGATTCCCAATTTTGCATTGGTCTGGGAATGTAATTAAATTGAAAGGACATTTAGTTAGTAGCACTAGAGATGTTCTACGCAGAAAATGCTAAAAAACAATAGGCTTATTAGTGACGCTAAAGATTTCCACGATCACTGCTTACCTTGGCTTTTATCTTTCAAATATTTGCCTTCGATAGGTGTTTTCCATATCTCTTAATTTCCTCTCCAATTATTTTTGGCCTTTTAAGCTCATTTGATCGCTTCTTCATTTCCCTTTTTGTTTAAATTACAGTTTCCAATTTTTGAAATAAAATATAAAAATAGAAATGTTACAATGAAAAAGAAGAAAACTTTGGAAAATTTTCTAGCTCATAGTATTCTAAGATCCATTTGTAATAAGGTTGGCAAAAAAATTACATGGATTATGTAAATGAATTTTTACTAAACTGTAAATGAAAGAGATGGAAAAGCAATTCCAGAAAACACTTGATAAAGAGCAAATAAGTAGTAGCAGAAATCTAGGTCATGAAGAATAATTACTCGGTAGAAGGATAAGGGATAAAGCCCTCGGCGTTGATCAATCCCGAGAGAGGCGCCATGCATTCGACTTCATTAAGTATAGTTGGAGGCGATTGAATGTATGTCTGGCCTTTACAATGACTCGCGGTGGCCTACCGATGTAACGAGCCAGTGCTGTTATTGTCCCAGGCTAATCTGGTACCAATTTACCGACCGCGGAGGAATGGAAGGCTTGGTGGGCCATGGGCGCGGAGATCGATTCCACGTGTGTGTCGCAGTTCGCCTCCAACCACTGCTCCACATGCCCCCTTAGCAAGCGTACAACAGCTTTTAATACTTTACTATTTGCTTTTCTTCACTTAGAAATGTGATACATAGCAAACTGGTTTCAAATTTGTCAAATATTGGAGGTCTTTGAGCCGTAATTGACAAAAAGGACGCCTCCAACCACTGTGCCACATGCGCCTACGCGGAATTAATCGGCATTTGAGATAAATAATGAAGCAAAGTTCATGTCACCTATTTTACTGGTAATTCAGGCCCGTTATACTTCCGACCATTTCAACGATTTCCGTTGTCACGGCGACATCCAAGACAGCGACTACCAGACAAATGCTGAGCATGTAGGTTCTACAGGAAAAAGTTCTCAAATAAAATGAGCCTACCATAACTACCTACTTGTAAAAATGTTTAGGTAAAAAACTGCCGTCTAAATGGTCTTCTTGACCTGAATCAAGAGAATCCTGCAGTACGAAAAACTCTCATTGCGTATCTCAACAAGCTGATCGATTACGGTGTTGCAGGATTCAGGTACATCCTTAACGGAAAGAACAGGTTTCCTCCTAGAACTTTGATGATGCATTTGGGTTCCAAAAAATTGTTGGAATAACAATGTTAGCTTGTTGTTTACTACCTATTGCAATTTTTCACGGCATGGTATTATGTGTGATACACCACAATGGCGTTGAGATATTTGCAAAACCCCGGGTCGCAGGTGTCTGCGGTAGGTATTAAATGGTTCAGAAATAAATGGCAGTTTTCAACTATGATACTTAAAATGCCATAACTTGCTTCAAACAAAATTTTATTAGTCAAAGTAAAGTCATTTGAACCTGTTTATTTTTTAACGAAAACGTATTTATTTATTATAATTGTAAAAAATTCTATAGTTCTGGAAGCGATGAGGTTCTTGAATTTCTGGAATTTGTTGAAGGCATTTTTTGCGTTGAATATGGTGGATGAGGCAATGTTTCGTAGCCCATCTCGTTCCACTTTTGCAGCGGTGGATCCGCAACGTGAGGCCAGGCGTTCTGGTCGAGAAGGATTACTCCTTTTCTGTTAGCTAGTGCCGGTCGTTGTTGTTGGAGTTTGTGGTGTATTTCGCCGATTTGTTGGCAACACTTCTCTGCCGTAATTGTATCGCCCGGATTCAAAAAGCTGTGATGAATCAGCCTGGCCGCAGACCACCGAACAGTCGCCGTAACCTTTTTGGTGCAATTTCGGCCCTGGAAAGTGCCGTGGAGCATGATCACAATCCAACCACTGAGCTGAACGTCGCCGGTTGTCATACGGAATCCATTTCTCGTCGCTCGAAACAACGCGATCATGAAAAGGTCGTTTCTGTTGCGAGGAATAAGAACGGACGATAGTTTAAGAGGGTGATTTTTTGATTATCGTTTGATTCGTGCGGCACCTTGTCCAGTTTTTTGTCTTAACTATGCGATTCAAGTCAGTGGAAATTGTTTCTGTGCTTACACCAAAATGTTATGCAAGCTCTCGAACAGCTGTTCGCTTGTTCGGTTCCAGTAGTGCCTTCAATTCGTTCTCGTCAAGTTCACTGGAGCGTCCGCGGCCTTCCTCAACTTCGATGTCGAAGTCACCAGATCGAAACTTCCTGAACCAAATTCCCATAGTTGATAACCCAGAAGACCGACTTTCTATAAATCTCGGCATATATAGTTAATATATTTATTTATGATCTCATGAACTGATCTTCTTTAGCTAGTGCGAGGTTGGTGTGTCTTCGTTGTCGTTGTTGTTATTCATGGTCAGTGGCTGACGTTTCGGCGATTTCGCCTTCCTCAGAGCCTGGACGTATTTTATATTGGAATACTTTAATTTTTCGGTGGAGAAGGATAAAGTATTAATGAAGATCAAACGCCTAAATAGATGGTGGGCTAAGATGTTACGGTCAAATGTAGGTCTGCACCATATTGAACAGAAAGGCTACTCACCGTGGTGTTACAAGTGGGACTGACCCACGTGTTGTTTATATGGGGTAGCGAGCAGGACACACCCCCTGGTCAAAATATCATTTCGAAACAGGGCGCCAGGTCACGTGTGATAGTGAGGCATTCTTCTTTCCGGTTCATCTTTGGATTTTTCAAATTTATCCAAAAGGCCTCAAGAGTTTTGCCCGTTGATGTTTTTGATTCCTGCGTTAGGATCCGCACATTTACTTCAAAATCATCGCCGTTGTGCTTTTGTGCCCTATGCGTACCTAGAGGAGTGTTTTGACGTATTTTAACTTTTTACTTCAAAATCATCGCCGTTGTGCTTTGAGGAGTGTTTTGACGTATTTTAACTTTCCCATATAGGTGTTCTTTTTTGCGGACACAAAGTGGTCTACCCGTTTCCCCAATCCAATACCGAAAATTAAATCAAGAATGGGTCAACACGGCAAAGGCCGCTGGTTTAGAGCCTTCAGTTATTTCTCGACTTAAAAACGAACACTCATGAAAGAAAATTTGACGAAAATTCGTTTTTGATATCTTAAAGTGCAAAGCTCGAAATTGGTAAAAATTTAACTTTCGACAAAATTTAAAAACAAAGTTAAGAAGCATAAAATTGGTTTTTAGTGATATACAATATTTCAAGGTGAACAAGATATTTTATCGGTAAAAAATACATAAAACAATACTTACTTACTTGATACCTGAACGATTCGCCCTCAATAGTTATGCGGGCCCCAGCACAATCACCATTTTTCGTAGATTTGCTGGTTAAGCTATTCTTCCCTAAAATCACGAGGTCAGTCTGGCCAAAATCCGCCCCAGGTCTTCACCACCACAGGCAGTCGCAGCTTTGTGTGTCAAAGGGAGATTTGCCACCATGCGACTTTGATACCAGGACTATGGTGGACCCTGGTATTGGTTTACTGTTAGGTAGGCTTCCTAATGGAAACGCCGGACTCCTCCTCTTAGAGACTCTCATCTTGGAAGAGTCTGCCGGGAGATGAATCCCCCCGCTCTACATCGCAGTCCGACACCCAGGAACAACTCCCATACATGATGAGGCAATAAACCGTAGGAGAACATTAAAACTACAAATATTTTAAAACGCTCATTTCTTTCTGAACCACATAATAACATTGTGATTTCGACTACTGCTTCAGCTTAGCTGGGTTCATTGCCAATTTGGGATCACCAGTTCAATCTCGTTGACGAGTGATTGCTGATACCATTGGTAGATGGACAGCTAGCAGAGAGAAAAGCGAAACGAAGGACACGCATGGTGTGGTGGTGCGCACGTTAGCCCCCGGGAAGGGTAATAACGCGTTCGTTACCCACCGCATACAACTGCGGTCCGCAGTTTTGGAAATATTTTAGCACCATTGTGGTAATCAGGATAACTTTGGAGATTAGCTACTTTCGTTAATCGATCTTCATCAGGTATGTTATCTGATCTAATACGTTTCGTTAGCGTTCTTGTCTGTTCAACCATCTTAAGAAGTTCTGAGATTTCACTAACTGTGAAACTTTGATAAATATGCTCTTAAGGTGTGACGCATCAAAGCACATGTGGCCAGAAGACTTGAAATCAATTTTGAATGGTACGAAAGATTTAAGAGCTGACGTGAGCTCTTATTGATGTTATATGATGTAAAGTCATATCTTCAGAGACTTAGTCATAAATTAGGAATTTGTCTAGTGAATAAAATTCGATTACAGGGCAATAATTGATAAGAAATCAGAATAACAGCTGATGAGACTGAAATTTCAGATCTTTGGCGTGAATCAGCGACCGTTTGTAGTGCATGAGGTAATAGACAGAGGTGGAGAATCAGTGAAATGTACGGATTATCTTGGTATTGGCAGGTAGTGCTTATCGCAGAATTACAATGAAGTGGAACATCATCATTAGGCTCATCTCACTGTTTTCTCTATCAGCACTCTGTTTCATTTCATTCATCCACCTTTTAGGTATACCAACTTTAACTATGGCGCTGCCGTATCGTCAGCGGCAAAAGGAGAAAGTGACTGGAAGTGAGTTGTTTTTTGCAACTTTATCTTTTTAATGGTCAGGTACAATTCCTTCCGAAAATCTGATTCAGCACTCTTATCTATGTACGCCAGCCATACAGTATAGTAGAAATTTAAGATGAGAAAGTCGCTTTCAAATAGTACCTTGTTTTCATTAGACCAACACTAGTAGCTTAAGGAAGGCGAAATTCACCGAAACGTCAGATTGTGCGTAAATAAGGTATAGAAAAGGATATAGCTCTTGGCGTGACTATTTGAAAGCGACTTTCTCATCTTAAATTTCTACTATACTCTATGGCTGGCGTACATAGATAAGAGTGCTGAATCAGTTGATCGATCCCTGGAAGATGCGCCGTGCATTCGAGTTCATTAAGTACCTTTAGAAGTTACTGAATGCATATCTGGCCTTTACAATAACTCGCGGTGGCATACCGGTGTATCGAGCCAGTGTTTCTATCCTTCCAAGCAAGTCTAGTACTAATTTGCGGACCCCTGTGGTGTGGAAGGCTTGGTGGGCCATGGGCCCTGGGGTCGATCCCACATGTGTGCAGCAGTGGCGCCCCCAGCCACTGTGCCACACACGCCTCTAATTTGTGCGTAAATAAAGAAACAGAATAACACCTTGTGTTTGCTTAACAAGATTATAAAGAATTGTTCGATCAATGCCGCGAGGTTAATAGAAAGTGGGCAGTGGGGGTTACTAAAACCTTAGTAATCGCGAGGTTGTTAAACAGCACACGTTTACTTCCATGCAATAATACACATACAATACAGAAATTGCGTGATCTGCCCTTGCGGCAGGGACGGTGACTGCATGAGCTCAGGTACAGTATACCTAATTTCTTGTGGTATTTGCGGAGACGAATATATTGCCGAAACGGGCAGACCTTTATGTATCCGCATGAAAGAACACCTAGATGGCAAACGAAAAGCAAGACAATGCACGCCACTAGGGACGCATAGGATGCAAAAGCATAGCGGAGACGATTTTGACACAAAAGTCACTATCCTTGCACAGGATGCCAAAACACCAGCGCGCAAGGTTCTTGAGGCTTTTTGGATAAATGGGAAAAACCCTAAAATGAACAGCAGGGAGTAATGCCCTCACACGTGATCTCGCCCCGTAGCTTCGCATCAATCGTCGACGGGTGGGGGTGCTGCAGTCGTCACCCATATGCGACTGTGAGCGGCTGTTCTTCCTCGGTGGAAGACAGATGAAAAAGCGGTGGGTTTTTTCGAGAAGCCGTAGATCTTGTAATTATCGCTCAGATTTTCATCTTTCTGTTCGCGCTGGCTCTGAAGAAGGCGATTCTTCCGAAACGTCAGCTACGATTGTATTGTGTGTGTATTATTGCATGAAAGTAAACGTGTGCTGTTCAACAACCTCGCGATTGCTGAAAGAGAAAACGACGAATTCATAATCCAATGCCGAGGTTAATAGAAAGCCGATCCTGTGTACTAATACCTTAGTTTTATTAGTAAAGACTATAGAGTTAATTTCCTTTTTCCTACAGGTTGCTATTCCATCTCGGTCCAGGATATCGACACTGCGATGGGCAAGACAACGATGTACTGAATTTTATTGATAATCATGATAATCAAAGGGAAACAAATCCGTATGTGGTCAGTTAGAAAATGTTGTATTGAACTGACTGATTTCATCACTCTGAATAGTGAACCACAACCACAGGAGTGCTAAGATATGAGCAAAACTCGGAATCTCAGTTGAGCTTCGAACCCAGCAATAGCCTTCAGCATCCTTGTGGTAGTGTTTGACATATTACCCTGCTATAAAAGAGGAAGATAAAAGCAGTAAATAAAAGCTAAGACTCTAAATTCTATTCTTCTTATTTTAAACTGTAGAAAACAAAACTTCGTAATACAGTAATATGCATAATACAATTTCATTTACTTTTTCATGATTATTCTTTCAGATGCTTCCTATTACTTTTTCAACCATTTACACTTCTAAAATTGATTTGTTTATCTAACAACTAATTTTTTTTGGTAGTATGAACCGAAGGAAGAACTTTATTGGGAAATCAAATGGCAGATCAACATCGAAGGGGAATTTTTAGCGCAACGGAAGGATCTGATACGCAATGGATCTGTCGGTGGTACTCAATCTTACATCTCGGGCTCACTAAGTCTTCCAAGCTTTCGGGGTCGAAAAATTGGCACTTCACTTTCCTAGGAAGATAAAATGAGCTCAGTATATCAATGCTAACTTGAAAACCATCAATAAAGCCACACCAAGTATTCGCTTAATATACCCATGCAGTCACTTCTGCCATTCCTGCTGTTCAGAGTCGGTGCCGAATCCAAAAAGGATTGGTTGAAACCAAGCACCTTCTTCTCGACCGTTTTACTTGTCATATCTCTTCTTCGATATTCATGGTTTCTTGTCAGTATCTGACATCTTTCTGCACTTGTCATTTTGGTCTAGTTAATCTCGGTTAGTCGCGTTTCCTGCTGTCAAGAATGAACGATAGCTACGTTTAGTTTTACCTTTTATTTTCTGTCTACTACAATTTTCACGACAGGTTAATAAGCAAATTGCACCAAAACGTTGCTGACATATTTGCAAAACTGTAGACCGCAGGTGTCTATGGTGGGGAACGAACGCGCTATTGTCTTTTCCGGGGAGTAGTGCGTTCATCACCACACCATACGGGTCCTTCGTTTTGCCTGTCTCTCAACTAGTTCTATTGATCTTTTGCTATTAGCAATCACCCGTCAACGGGATTGATATGGGAGCCAACATCGGCATTGAACCCAGTTAAGCTGGGACTGTAGCTGAAATCACAATGTTCTACGTTTAGTTCCACACGATCTCTCCATTGTTTGCGCTTTTTTCGTTTATGAACCCAATTTTACACTTTATAGGCTTAATGATACTCAAAAAGATGGTTTAGTCACTCCTGGAACTCGGATGATTTCGTTTCCTCTTGGAATATCACCACTTTTGTCTTCAAAGTCATCAACGGTCGTGACAAATCCGAAGACGTCAACATCGAACACGACACCCATCACCTTTGTGTGCTTTCATAATTCTCTCCAAGTCTTACAATGGTCTTAACCGTTTTTTTTTACTGCCTACTTTTTTTAATGGCAGGTATATTGCGAAATATAGCTTTAATGAAGCTGAGATATTTGCAAAACTCTGGATCGCAGGTGTCTGTGGTGGGGAACGAACGCACTATTGTCCTTTCCGGGGAATAACGCGCTCACTACCACACCATGCGGGTCCTTTGTTTCGCCTATCTCTCAGCTAGTTCTGTAGATCTCCCGGAGCGCGTAGTGACAGTAATGGAGAGCATAGCTTTTCAAGAGGATTTGTTACCGTCAGCACAAACATTCCACGTCGACAATTCTCAACAGAGGTCCCATTATTCGAGTAGCTTGTGCCAGCGAGCAACCTGAAAATTCGGTGTCCTCATCCAGCTAGGTTTTATTTATCCAAATCTTATCAGCGTTATCACTTTTTTCATTGTTTTGCTTGAGCCATCATCACACCTACTCTGCGGATCCCATCACTTCTTGCACTCGATTTGTTATCCTCGCTCCAGCATCCAAAACGGTCATTGAACATTTAGCCTGATTTCAACTGCTGCTTAATGCTTTGGTCTTCTTCATCATTGTTTTGCTTGAGCCATCATCACACCCACTCTGCGGATCCCATCACTTCTTGCACTCGATTTGTTATCCTCGCTCCAGCATCCAAAACGGTCATTGAACATTTAGCCTGATTTCAACTGCTGCTTAATGCTTTGGTCTTCTTCATGGTTTTCGTAGAATGCCGGTGGAAAGAATTCTTCTTAGAATCTTGGATATAGCATAGATAAGGCATTCGAACGTGGACTGAAGGAGAGCGCGGGGGCGAGAATCCAACCAACACCTCTGCTTCCTGAGCGATGGCATCACTAACTGCTGAGCTATCTCCGCCCCAAACGCTGTCGCTAAGTTATGATAAATACAAAAGAAAAATTAACAGTATCAGCCGGATGTTATTGTTATTTCACAGTTTTCGAAAAGTCTAACTTCAAAGTGAATTTGAAGTTGGAGAATGGCGTAGTTTTGTGAAGAAAATTGTAGTTAAAAATGGAAAAGCAACTTTTCGCGACAATATCAAAGCTTATTGTCGTTATCCGCTAGTCCCTATTTTTAACCTTTTGCGTTAACTTATTACCACTATTCAATATATTCGGTCGATACCCAGGTCACCTACAAAAATCCCGATCAATACAAAGTGGCAGTGTCGTTTATGTTGGCATGGCCGTATGGTTATCAAAGAGTGATGAGCAGCTACAATTTCACTCAGCACAATCAAGGACCACCAAATTCGGGAGCTGCGCATGGATATGCGGTATTTTCAAAAGTGTTCTGTTTAAAAAAAGACGTAAAGAATTTAATCCCACATTTTTGCGCATATCCTCGGGCTTCTTTATAGTTTTGATCCGTTCCCCTTACTTTTATTGCTTTCAGCAGAGCGTAGTTGAGTGTAGATCGTCGTTAACTCTTGGCTTCTTGCTTCTTGCTAAAAGGTGCTATGCTTCTTCTTAGTTTAGCAAAGCACACTTAACGATGAACCTTTTTTCACATCGAATATTGGCGCCAGTAAGCATCCCCAGCTGCGACAAACCGTTGTCGGCTATTGTTTTACATAATGAAACCTTCTTCCCGACAATTTAGTTGTTCTTAAAATGATGTTCGTATCATCCATAGAGAACTACATTCCTAAGTTTTGTCACAAAAGTTAGGGTGTTCGGTATTTCTCTTTGGAAACACAGTTGAGAGCAAGCCAATCCCACGATCATTAAGGTATTCATGCAAAAGTCAAAAGTTTTTCATGCACTGCGAATTCTTCACTACTTAGTGAATCAGCGGGCGTGTGAAAGGTTATGCTTAGTAGAAAATCTTTAAATGAACATTGATGGTGCTTCGTCAGGAGACGTTGGTCTCCACTTCCACCAAGCCGTTTTTTAATACTCAAGTAAGAAGAAATTCGTTTTGTAGACTGAGACTATTGGGTGGTAAACCTATTTCTGAGGATGAGATATTACTCTTGAAAGAAAGAAGTTCCACAAGATTAGAGCGCCTAAGAGTAAGTAAAGGCTCTTACTCATAATTTAGCGCTTCAAACAGAACTTTAATGGGTGGCAAAATTCAGAAATACCTACTGTTTGTCGATAAAGCGTTACGTCACGATTTTCTTCACCCCATGTGTACTGGCGCTTCAGCTCCAAGGGGAAGTAGCGCTGGAAATGGTCTCTAAAATACTTCCCTTCAACCTTTGTACTCTTGTTTCTCTGTATGTTTGTACCCCAACTACTTTACTAGTTCTGACATATAACGCATGTGCTGACGTTTCCCATATCGTGCCGAACTCTACCGCTAATTCCCATTATTTCGTTTCTCTCAACTGTGTTGGCTCGTTACCAGTGATCAGGAAAAAGGAATACAAAGAAAAATCGTGAATGGTTTCAGACAACGTCACCGTCGTTTAACAGCCATGATCAGACTTGTAATCAAAGATCTGGATGGGTGTGTGAACATCGTTGGCCGACTATAAGGTTTATTAATTTTTAAATTAACAAAATTTCTCAAAGTGCTTTCGTCTTTCCAGGGAGATGGCGAAATTCCGTTCAGTCGTACAGGGTACGGCAGCCGCAGAGATAAGGCGATTTTCGTGATTGTTGATTGATTTGTGGAAGAACTTCTTTAATTGACACTGATGTTGAATACTGATTGTATTAGCGCTGATCAAATTAATAGATATAGAGATACATTCCGAGCATCGGGTCATATATTAAGCTTTCTTCTTGAAAGAGTTTTTGTCTTTTCTGAAAGTCACAAAATATTTATTCGAGTTAATGCTTCGAAACCGACTTTCCTTGAACCTCGGTGTGCTTTCGAAGCATTAACACGCTTTGTGCTAGCTAATGATAACACCGACTTCTGCACGATGTGCGCGATGATATATGTCCGGAAGAAAAACAAATAGTTATCAACGGACATTATCATTATATCCACCATCAGCATCGTGTATAAAAGGGCATCACTGAATGAGTGTGCCTCATTCGAGGAGACGGACCGCTGAAGAAGACCTGACTCGACACGAAGGCGAAGCCGCCACATCGAGACGAAAGACAAGCGTGGACCATCGACTCGGATCATCGGCTCTGATGAAGACGAAGACGTCGAAACGTTAGCCGATAATAAATATTATTATCAACCTCGTGTAAGCCCATCAAAGAAAGAATACGTATTTATTCGAGTTTTCAGATCATCAGAATTTTCAACGGAACGTATTTAGAGATCTCTTATTCGTTCGGATTTTTAAAATCCCAATTTCATCCATATCCCACGAGACGTTTGCTCCTAAAAGTACCACCCACTTTTCATTTTACTAACCAGCTAACATCTTTTTTCCATGAATTCTGGTTTTAACTCAGAGTAACTTTGTGGTGTGGGTACTTTACATCTCTGCTGCTGTAGCACAAGTACTTAATAACGATTTGAAGAATACTGGAAAGCAAATGGAGGAATAAATCGATTTTAACAAAGAAAGCCTGTTGTCTTGCAGGTTATCACTGATAATCAACGAATCGCTTTCGCCAGATTAAGGAGAGGATTTTTCGCACTTAATGGAAGCAATGAAGTTTGGCGCAAGTAAGTACGGTGCCGAATTTGAATCAGTGCTGTAAAGCAGTTAGCAAATGAGGACATCTGAAAATGTCATCTCAGAAGGCTTCTGTTCGGTAGATCATCAAATTGTTTGAAAAAGTATTGCAATACAATTGCAACGACAAATATCCGGTATGATTTTACTACGGTGCAGTTGGCTTTTGCTTTTGAGCGTTTTTTTTTTATGTAAAGATTCATTAAATGAGTAAGTGAACGTTGTCTGAAGTAGGGGAAAAGAACTAAGGAGAAGCACAGCCTGATTTTTTATACCATTATCACTATTGTTGTCTTAATTATTTTTTTGTAGCATTCATAACTTGCTAACTTTTGGCTTTATTGGAAGTAATGGAACGCTACTATTTAGCTAAAATTGTCGTTGTATTGAATAGAACTGAAGCAGACGTAGCTCTTCAGCGATGCTATGCTGTGTAAATTTTTAGCTCTTATGAAATCAAATTTGGTTTTCCAAACAAATGTGTCACAGAATCTTCTCTACGATGATGCCACCCGGTGATTACTGTGACCAGTACGCGGGAAGTTTGGTGAAGGGGAAGTGCACTGGTGAGACGATTACCGTAAACGGAGATGGTGTGTTAAGTATATCTTTAACCTTTTTGCCTTAGCACTTGTTCTGTGTGTCCTATCGCCTAACATTAGTTTTTCAAAGGTCACTCATAGCATACCAAAAACCTTTGCCAATACCAAACGCGTTTTCCTACTGTTCTTCGTGATATAGTATCTGCGAGTATCTTACCGTTCCGTAGGAGTATAATCTTTCCTAGCTTGGATTAATGTGGGGATCAGGAAACATTTGTAGCTGCACGTGTAGCGCAGTGCCTATGAATGTACCGTAATGTATAAGTTTTCTATCCTAAACTTCACGTTCACTGAGCTTTTTTTTCCCACAGGGGTCGAAAAATATGCACCAGACTTGTCTGGGAGGATTGCAGCACGGAGTCTGCGCATTGCTAGGTCTCCACGAGTCATTTAATAGGCCAGATATGCATTCAGTCACTTCTAACGACCTTTAGTGAAGTCGAATGCGTGGTGGATCCCTCGGGACTGATTTGCACCGAGATATTTCATTAATTTTTCCATGAAAAAAAAGCTATCGAACACAAGTAGAGAACGTTTTCGAGCCACTACTCTGATTGCGAGATCTTTTACTGTAAGGGCTGGAAGTAATCTTTTTTAAGGCTCTGCATATGTAAAAATTAACAGCAAACAAGCGGTGGCTTTCTCGGTTTCGTCTCAGCTCGGTAGGCATTGTTTCCCATCTTAAACTCTCAAGTTTTATTTTTCACGCAAAATTAAAAATCTTCTCTTAGGCAGCGTTACTTCTTCCGTCATTAAACCTCATGGTCATTATCAGAAGACGCTGGTGTTTATCAAAAGGGACACCTATCAAGGTCAAAACCTTTTTATTCGAGGAGGGACCAGTAATGCAAATCATGATGGTATCACTACTTTTTCTTAATACTTTTTTAAAATAATAACTACGGTGTCGTTGTTACGATCACAAGCAATTTTTGAAATTTTTTTTGGTTCAATATTTTATCATTAGGCCCTTTCTATTGTATCACTGCATTATTTTGGCACAAGGTTTAAAAAATGGTTCTTTTTCTTTTTTGACAGCTTTGCAATAAAAATTTTGTTTCATAAAAGTGCCGATTCAGTATAGGACATATGTTGCCGAGGAACTTTATGATTAGAAGTACAATTGTGTGAAAATCTAGAGGAATATCGTTGTCATACTCAAGAGCTAAAAATTGAGACTGGCTTTTTTCGGCGACGTTTTTTTCTAACTGGTCATTACTTTATGTGACTATCTGGCTCATATAAGGATCTGCCCTTCACTTTAATCGAATGGTATGTGTTGTGTAGTGATCGCAAAATGTTGCTTGGTAATGAAAAATTTTTCAGTGTGCTCTGCTGGGTTGCATCAACAAAGTAGCGATAAATGTGCTATTCCCATAATCCATAATACTACCGTACCATTTGTTTACGCTGAGTATTTATCATGGAGCCAAAACGATCAATTTCTTGACTTTGAAGGTGCCGAGAAGAAACAAGGTCTGTGGTGTACAATTCTTCTACTACTATTCGATGTCAGTAAAAGCAGTGCTCAGCTAAAGGTGCTTGTGTAACGCAATTTTCATAAATACCTTGAAATACAAAGAAGGCAGGTGATTCGATCCCGCGTAACGAACTAGCTAAACATTTCATCCCTTCGTAGTCGTCGGAGATTGGTATCAGTTTTGTTTGGAACGATATAGATACTGCTCTGATGTATCGGTAATGCACCGCAGGGCAGGGTATAGGCCAGCTATGCATTGAATCGTCTCAACGATGCTACGAATGGAATCGAATGTGTGGTACACCGTTAAGAGATTCCGTTAAGAGATTAATCAATGCCGAATACCGACTTCTTAGTTTCAAGAAAAACAAAAGCAGAGCAAAATTTTTGCTAACTGCAACTCCAAGGGAGTGTTTCTAGTCACCGAACTTTTTCGCATGGGTCCGATTGTCATTTCAGGAACACATAACGGTAAAGTGGCGCTTGGTACACCATTGGTGTACACATCGAACAAATCGACAGATGTTGAATACCAACCATATAACAAATACGGTAGCGGTTACTGGATGGTGCAATTACTTGTCGATTGTTCGAAAACCGATCAAGGATGGTTTGAACTCAAAGTAAGCAAAGTGCACGACTTTTTAAAGTGATTTGATTGATGAAGCTGAGCTGAATGCTAGGCGAGTGTTAACATTACAAAGGTAATATACTAAATTATTATTCTACTAACTTGTTAGCTGCAAATGCTTTGGGACGAATTCATTCTAAGGCATTTGTTTTCTTGAAAATTCGAACCTTCTGCAGCAGATGCTCTCTTATTTTTATGCAACATGAGGGAACTAATTTGAACAATTAAGGGATAACATAATTGTTGTCATAAAAGCGATTGTTCTGTTGTTATTATAGGCATGACTCTTTTTTGCCATTTCTATTTAAGCTCTTGTTTGCAATTTCAGGGTTACGCAGTGCCGAACGTCGGCTGGGAGCAGGACATCAATCAGCAGGGCTGTAGCGGTGATATTGGCGGTGCAGCACCATTCCGATCTGTCAATCATATCGCTAAGTGTGGTGCTGTGAATGTGTTCACTTGGGATGCCGGTGATTGTATAATTGACTTCGTATGAAAGTGTGTAGAGATGATTAGGATAATATCATAGGCATGAGATTTTTTCTATACAAGATAAAATGGTTCGTCTTTACGAATACGGATGTACGCAAATTGCCAGCTGTCGGCTACTGAATAAATCATCTTGCATTATTTATGCTTCTTCAATATTTGAACAACGAATTCCTTCCTGAGGTAATTTCTACTAATATCACTTTTTTCGGAACTAGAGAAGTATGGTTTCTTAAGTCAGTTTGCCAAAGTAGTTTGATTTTTCTCAAGCTATGCCCAAATTTCTTTCCACGAAGAACTCGTATATAAGGCTGAGAAAATGTAACGAATCGGCCATTAAGCTCTGACCAACTCCTTATAGACCCTCCATGTATTCATGACTTAATCAGGTATCGTTAGAGGTGACTCAATGCATGTATGACCTATACAATCACTTCCGCTACCTATCGATATGCTAAGTCAGTGTTTTTGTCGTCCTAGCGAAGTCTGGTACCATTTGCCTAACTTCGAAAGGACGAAGGGCTTAGCGCTGGGTGCACGGAATCAGGCCATGAAGCCTTTGTGCTTGTATCCACTTCGCCGCATGAAACCATATTGTAATAATACGGTAGGTGTGTAGGATATTAAATAACGTGATAACTCTGGGGATCACTGACGTTAGAAACTGTTAATAGTTTCAGTTCCCCTGGAACAGTTGTATATTTTTTATGTGCTAAGATTCTTTTTTGTTTGAACTCGTCGAGAAGAAAAATTCCGACAAAAGAGGATGACTAGCGAGAATGCACTGATGAACCGATCACGGATTGTTGCATATCTATCGGTCCATGTCTCAAAGTTCCCAATAGACTCAAACACCCTAAAAGCTAAAGGTTGTCGATGTTCCAATAAATTTTCGTCTAATTTCTAGCTGGATCTTTCGTCACAAAATAAAACAGGATCAGTTAGAGCAAAACAATGACGTTTTGACCAGAGCTGCTTCCGTCGAGCTTTACTGTCTTTGTTTCAGGCCCATGACAAATCTCGTCGCTCGTACTTCGGCTGCATTGGAACAACCATGTATTTATAGACCTTTGATGAAAAATTGACTGTTTCGATGATCAGAAAGTTCCGTCAACATCGAACCGTTTTGTTCTTTCGGTTTAGCATCCATTTTTTGATATGGTATTTGCAAAACATCGAGAAACATGTGCTTTTCTAAACAGCGCTGATCTCCATTTTACGCTCACTGGAAGAGTTTCTTAGGAACTTCAAGTGTTCAGGACTACAGGAATCTCGAATTCATCCAGGAATTTTTATTCCTTTCGTCATGGATAAGAATACAGTAGAACAAGGTTTAAGTCAATATATGCGTCCATAAAAATAACTGCACAGTTCTTTTACAGTATTCATAGTATATATATTATGTATATACATATGTGCATTAAATTGATAACCGAAGAGAGAGCACCATTTTTGACTCATCCATTCAACTTATCTCTTTCCCCAGCCACCTGAAAAATCACTTGAATAGGTTTTGATGAACTTCCTCTCTTTAGCGTCCATTTCCACTTCACTTCCACCACGCCGAGCTCTGGAGGGCCTTTGATGGAATCTTGTGCCATACAAAAAAACCAATCAGTGTTGTCATAAAGGAAATCGAAATTCCATTGTTAAAAGGTAGATGAGAAGTGGAGGAACACATAGTTTGAAATGTTAAGTGAAGGAAGGCGAACGGAGTTAAGTGAGAAAAAAGGTTATAGTGTTTAGAAACCGAAAAACAAGGATAATGTACTTACTGAAAAACCCTCCACTAAATGGACGGTATCCTCCATGGTAACCGCCATAGTGACCTCCGTAGTGAGGATGATAATGGTCATGATAATGCTCATGAGAATGCGAATGAGAATGGTGATGGTGATGATGGTGACCTATTAAATTAGAGAATTAGTGAAAAAAACTTTAAACGAATTGCTTTCAACTTTTATTTAGTGATGTTACTTTTCGCAACCACCAATCGCAAAATTTTTTAAAAAGAGAGATATTATTAAAAAAATTCTTCGTAAATTGACTATGAATGTAATTAGCAGGCTGTTCAAAAATACAACAAATTTGGTTTGAATCAGGCCAACATTCACTGTCCCCAGTGGCCATTCGTTCCCTTTTCGCCCCAATTGCTTAACGAAGATTTACCATGATTCTCTGTCTGAATCCATTTGTCAGTGGCCGAAAAATCTAACGCTGAAACCATTTTTTTAAAATCTTTAAGACCCTCGCGACGAAGCCTAGCTTCGAATTTTTTGTAAACTAGGCATAGCCCAATTCTCCGCCTTTACGGATTTGTTACAGCGCGTGTGGTGCAGTGGTCGTAGGCGCACTGCAACACACACGTGGAAGGTACCCCAGTGCCCGTGGCCCACTAGGCCTTCCAACCCTCCGGGGTGAGCAAATTAGTACCAGATTTGTCTGGGAGGATAGCACTGGTTCGATACATCGTAAAGCTAGTCCTTGTTAAGAGCAGATATGCGAATGGTCATATTTACATCCAGTGCGCGGTAGCGCTAGTTGGGGTGAGGACGATGTGTGATTCTCTAGATCATATTCGTGTAGAAGGCCAATAAAACTATGAACAGCCTCGAGATCACGGCGTTATCGAAGAGAAGGATGTTTCTGAAGTCAAGGGTAAAAGTTTTTCAGGCCCTTGGATGCTCTTGGAGGTTATGTTGTCAGATGTTCTATAGTCGAGAAATTAGTTGAAGGCAGACAAAAATGATCACGATGATCCTTTCCTGTTTTCTTTCGCTCTATCTCTATTCGACAAAGACAGAAATTGCCGTAGATTCTTTCTCAGTGATAGCAATTAAGCAATACGAAAATGAATAACGATTTCATGATCTTATAAATTGTCGATTATCGTCGTCAAGGCCAAATCTATTTTAAGACGATAAACTTTGATGTAAACAATCGACGGGAAGAGACCGTATACCAGAAAGTGGTTTTGTTTTTCTTTTCAGTCTACCAAAATCTCCTCATCAATGACACAACATTCCCATTTGCTGGAATCCTTCGTGGATAGCAGTGCCGTCGATCAATGCATAACAAAATGAAGGGATAAAGCGTTCAGCGTTGAGCAGTCCTTGATGTATTCACCATGCATACAACTCCATGTCTAGCATCGCGAATGTGATAGAAAGCAAATTCGGCCTATCCAATAACTTTAAGTGAAATACAGAAGTATCAAGTTAGCGTTTTATCCTCACAAACAACTCTGGTAGCAATTTCCTGATCCAGGAGGATGGGAAATCAAAAAAAAAAGATCCAGGATGCCGCTTGGTGGGCATGGGATTCTGGTTAGAACCAACGAAAAGTGTTTATTAAATGACATTTCTAACCAATGCACTAGACGCGCCAAATACTGTGAAATCATAAAATGAAATGCTTCATAAACTATTTGAAATCACTTACCCCACCACTGCGCTGACACCATTGAGATCAAACTGACTAGTATGAGGAGCAGAATTAATCGAGTCATGTTTTGGAAGGCTCTTTAAATGTAACATATAACTGATAGATATTATCGATATTAGATACGGAACTAATGTCGAAGTAAAAGAAAAAACATTTCAATAACAAGGAAGTGAAAAAGGCGAATATAGCAAACACTGTCACATTCGAAGGGAATGAAGAGAGAATGGATTTTTCTTTGACCGACCTTTTACCTACCTTTATTTTTAAGCCTTTTTCTACCCTTCGAAAGTCAACTTAATATTGGTTTGAACCAGCAGGTTTATACTCATAGCCACGATATTCTATTGAACTGCTCTACATTAAACTTTATGAAGCAATGAAGAAGAAGAATAAATACATGAGATAGACGAAGACTTGAAAGGCAGGTACGCTATAAAGAAAAATACTACTGTACATACTGTAGTACCCTTTCTTCTTGAGATTGATACGTGGTCCCGTTTGGTAGAGTTCTATGTCTGGGACCTATGAAACCTTCGTCAGCTCATTCGCAGGTCTTCAGCACAGACAGGCTGCTGCCACGGCAAGCACAAATGTGGAAGGCTTCTCATACCAACAATATGTCTTTCGTGATGGAAGCCATAGATTTGCCTTCTCCCAAGATTCCGGGCGAAAATGTTGTGCGCGCCCTTGATTTGAACCATCCCGCTAGATTAATGAACCAGCACTGCACAATCCAAGGACAGTTCCAATATCGCGGTAGTGCGGTTAATCCATGATAAAATTCAAAAATAGGTCACAATGGCAAAAAAATAGAAAGGTTTATTAGCGTTAGTAGGGAACGATAATATTTTATGATGGACCTTAGTGAACCACGCCAAGTCAGGCGATGATTATAAAGGCATTAACGAGTCGCTTTATATTACTGCGAGAAATGAGCGTGGTCGGTCGGACACAAAGCGGATCTCTGTCTTTGGAAAACTTGTTCGGCAAAAGGCAAACATCTACTCGCTAAACACATTATCAATTATCGTTAGCCCTTATCAGTTTACACTGAATGGTTAGCTGTTCTTCTTCGAAGAATGCCTTCTTTAGCAAACTCGGATGTGGGTAATTACGATGAAGAAAATTCCTACAGATTTTCTCATAAATCACCTAGGTTTTTTACTACACTCTTTTTTCCGTTTTTATGACTGGGAGAAACGAGTAGTTAGTGATACCATACAGTAGTACATGCATGGTCAGCTGATCCAGACACAGGTAAGGTAAAGGAAAAAGTTCATAAGGAAAAGCTGCTTGTGATCAACAAATAGCGTTGATAGCTTGTAACAAACATCTGGGGCCGTTCAAGTGGATCTGACATAGAATCCCAGGATGAGAAAACTCGAAAAAAATCTGATTACATTAGGAAAGACCCATCAAGTTGCAGCCGAACCACATAGAAATCTAACGACCTTCTTAGATCTCTCAGATGCTGGATGGGAGATAGCGGTCAAACAGAAGTAGTGAGAGACACACATGATGTGTTTTCGAGTCATGTAAACGGATAAATTGTGCTTTTCGTTTTTTCCCAGTGTCCATCCCAGCTTTTCATTGTCACAAGCTTAATATATCATCTTTGTCTTCTTGCATGCAAAAGTTTTACTCAAATAAAAAGGGATCTGCATTACTAAATTATAAAGGAATCAAGACAAAGTGAGACTTTAACTTATGCTTTGCTATTACTCAAATTATACTTTTCATTTTGAAGTCTAAATGACCGACAGTAGATGGTAAAGGTGAAGAGAAATCTGTCGTTAGCTATTACTTTTCGATGAAGCGACTGGATGTACTCAACAGGAAGGACATCGTTGTTGTCAGCAGGAACAGGTTTTCAATGAGGAATGCTTGAAGGGCGAGATATCTCTATCGGTACATCTCTACTTAGTCGATTTGTGAATAAAACAAAAAATTGCAATAATACTCCATTTAAGGGTGGACCATTCCATCTCTGCATTCATATAACTACAACCAAAATGATCTTCCCACATGAGGAGTCACTATCGGAAGGAATTACTACATTGGGGCGATACTCCAGTCCTCTAGATTCTGCTCTAAGCTGCTACGAAAATTCGTATCAAAAAATGAACAACTGTGGACAATCAACTTGAATCAGTTCAGCTCTGAAAAAGACGAAGGCTCTGAAATGCTACTCAGTAGAGGTTTTTTTCTGTAATAACCTGGTCTTTGCTTATCAACGAAACAAAGCGGTCATATTAGACGCCTATCTGATTTCGAATCGAAAGGTCCACCGAAGTTTTTTTCATCTTGGGTGGTACAGAAATAAATGCAGGATTTGCAGTTTTCTTCTCATCCATATGGTCTGGCAACAATTTTTCAGTGGGATTTCAAAACAGCAATTGCGGCAGTTTAACTTCTAAGAATCTCAACTTAGTCGTAATAGAGTACAAACGGTTTGAAACATTAATGAGGGATGGAATTGAGGAAGTGTTAACGAATGCACAGTTGGTTTCACAGGTGACATTGGTTTAGCGAAAAAAATCGTGGTTGTCAATTTGACGTTGAAGATGGGTAAGTTTGCGATTCCCCTTCTGCTCCTGACGAGGATGGATTAAGGACTTCATGAGAGGAAATACATGCACAACTGTTCTAGAGCCTGTAAAAGAACTCGTTGTAAGCATCTTAACTGTCTGTTAGAATTTAATGAAAATTCTAAAGTTGAGGCTGGAAAAACGTACCAATTAAATGTTAACGATAACGGCTAGCCACAAGTCGCAAAGTCGGTGCTGCTAAGGTTGTGCAAGCAAGCTGAGCTACGAAACTCTGCCTCATTCACCAAACTCGGCAAGCCATCTATCGCTCACCGGATACCCTTCCGCAAGGATCGCAACAGCCACTCGTGCGAGAAATAGCTCAAAAACCAAGCCAGAGCTGAAAATGCCTCCAACTATTTTGTCACGTCCTGGACTCCGAAGTTTTAAGGAAGCGCGAAGAAGCATATCAGGTTCTCGTTCGCAAAAACGTATAGATCCGAATAATTAATTTTTCGACTAATAAAGTTTGTTTAGTACTGAGATATGCCATTTTAAAGATGCAGGTTTCAAAGTGTGCATTAATTTCCGAACATAGAATTCTAGGAAAGGACAACAAAAATCACTACTTAATGCCGTTAGTTTGTTTAAATATTTTGCTTATCTTTTTAGCCATGTGGTAGGATGCCTTAAAACTTTCACTTCAGGTAAGTCTACATAACAATTTTCCTATCATAGATAGATTACCCCATCTATAAATAATATCACACCTCAACAACCAGTGAGGCTTGGACATCGGTTTTCTGCCTAAGATCGATTATGAGTATTGTCAAACATTTGGAGATGTTCCAATTTATTCAGTTCGATCCAATGTGACTGAGAGGATTGAAACGTTGCAACGAATAACTGCTTTGGACACTGAGCTCTGAAGAAGGCTATAGCTCTGGAACGTTTGCCATAGCAAGGTTCGTAACACTGTCGTATAAGCTTGTCGATCGAGATATCTCTCGGTTGTAGTTGTTCCCAATGACTATGATCACGCAGCGAAAAATCTCTTCTTTTAAGCTCTTCGAAGTTTTGAAAGCCTGACTGCTGCATTCTAATGTGTTTCTCTTATTCTTTTTACTTCTGTTTAGCAAACACGAGGTGTCATTTTATCTTTTTATTTACGTACACTTTAACGTTTCGGCGGATTTCGCCTTCCTCAGAGCCTGGAAAGGTCAAATTGACTGCAATCTACATGCCCAAACACCTCAATAACCAAACAGAGAAAATGCTAACCCAAAATTTCAATCACAGTGAACACAGAGTCTTTGCACACTCACCGCTTTCTATGAGTCTTCCACTTAATGTGTTATGTGGAGACCAACCGCGCAGTGTTCACATGGAAACGTAATGTGCGCATCCCATCAGAATAACAGTCTTGTATACTGCCCAATATCACGCGTGATAATGAGGCATTCCTCCCTGCGGTTCATTTTCGCATTCTTAGAATTAATCCAGAAGGCCTCGAGAATTTTACACGCTTGTGTTCTCGATTCTTGCGCGAGGATCGTAACCTCTACTTCAAAATCTTCTCCGTTATATCTGTGCGTCCTATTCGTGCTTAGTTTAGTATTTGGTTTACGTTTACCGACTAGGTGTTCCTTTATACGGATGCAGAGTGGTCTACCCGTTTCGCCAACATATTCGTCTCCGCACACTTTACAAGAGATCAGATAGACTTTACCCGAACTCGTGCAGTCATGGTATCTACCATTGGGGCAAACTATGCAATTTTGTGTTGCACATAGACGGTCGTATAAGCGGTTACGAA
The DNA here is from genome assembly GCA_009735665.1 of Angiostrongylus cantonensis. Lineage (NCBI taxonomy): Eukaryota > Metazoa > Nematoda > Chromadorea > Rhabditida > Metastrongylidae > Angiostrongylus > Angiostrongylus cantonensis. Next base: position 797,775 of record MQTX01000093.1, read on the forward strand.
TTAGCTGGCGTCTTAGATTACTCGGTGGCATTTCAATTATCGTTACCGAATTTTTTTGACCGACCCTTCTTAAACAGCGTTTTATAGCTGCACTTACTTCATTTGAAATAAAGGCTAGGATAAACAGGACCTTATTGCTGCTACAGTTATCGTTGGGGGGCCTGTCATTTCCTCTACACCTATCTCGAGCTACAGTTTCGTAGCCATTGAAAATGGCTATTTGCCGCGCCAAGTTCCGCGATTCCTCTCTCTGCTCTCTTCCTGTGCACACGTTGATAGCTGTACGAAACATCTTTCTCACAAGCGCCCTTTTCGTGTGAGGAGTGAGAGAGGAGGTAATGAACCAGGATGCTTTTACTACTTGGCTTTCGGTACCATTTCGTAACGTAACCGTTTTCTGATAGGTTAATTCGTAGGTTCAGAAATGGAAGCCAGTTTTCTCGTGGTTTCTCTCGAGTGAATTTAATATACTGACTTTTCGTTCAGCAACTCGAAACATTTGTCAACTCTCTCTTGTGTTCAACAAATGATCAGGCAGTGATCTATATACCTACGGTAGAGTAACGGCTGTTACTTTAACTGCTTTTTTTATGTTTTCACACTTTTTTTTCTATGTATTTATCGGCGAAGCTCCTCGAGCGCACACCACTGAAGTCTGAGTCCTGCTCACGTGTATGATTATCTCGTCAGGTTTTGTTTGCTCAAGGGGCAAGTACCCCACTTTCCCATTAATCTTATTCTTTTTTTAATTCATTACTCTTAAAAAGTTTTGAAAAAATAAGTGGTTTTTCAGGTGTTTGTCTGATATCAAGTAGTCAAGTTGAACCCAAGCCTTGATCACCTTTATCCATCAACTGTGGATCGGACTTGTTACATACGACAGTTTAATTTCTGACTAGTGAAACCCATTCAAAATACTGCTAAGGGACATGTATTATCAAAGCATTATTTAAGATTGTATTGATCGCAAGGGCGTGTGTGGCGCAGTGGTTGGAGGCACCACTGCGACACACACGTGGAATCGATCCCTGCGCCCATGGCCCACCAAGCCTTCCATCCCTCCGTGGTCGGCTAATTGGTACCAGACTTGTCTGGGAGGATAGCAGCACTGGTTCGATACATCGGTAGGCCACCGCGAGTCATTGTAAAGGCCAGATATGCATTCAATCACCTCCAACGATACTTAATGAAGTCGAATGCATGGCGCATCCCTGAAAGATTGATCAACGCCGAGAGTTTTATCCTTTATCTTTTATCCTTTATTGACCGCAAATATTAACTCGCTGCTATTTTCACAGCTGCTTCCATGCTATTCAGTATTCTAGAGCACGACTTCATTACTTCATTCTTTCACCACGGATATCAAAGCTGTGATGAGATTCGACTGTGGTATCTGCAGATTCAGCCACGAGTTAGCCAAAGCTGGGAACCGCTGCCACTAAAAAGAACCCTGTTAGAAGGTGGCAAATCTCTTTCGGATACGCAAATGCATGTGCCCCCATAACCGCACTTTAGCATGAAGATTTTAGGATTAAGGGAAAAAGTCCTAGCCAAAAGAAAATTTCCCAACCAGTTCCAGTTTGTGTGGAATAACGTGCGATTGGTTAACAGAGAATCAATCTGCCTGTGTTGCCCAAGTGAGCAGATCTAAGCATTAGACTATGTAAAAGTGAGCCTTCCAACTAATTGGTGCGAACGAGTTCAGCGCAGATGGTAACCAAACAGTTCTTCATAGGTCTCGAATTCTATCAAGGAAGTTCAGCATAGTTAGAGAAAAATTTTGCTCACATCGTTTAGGTATGATTAGACTTAGAAAGTTTTGAGATTTTTGAAATAACTGGTCTATTCACTTTATGTTTTTCATCTATAGTTGAAAAAATGAGGATCATACGAATGGTCGAGCTGTCTTCCCGTCGTTCCAATCAATAGCTTTTCAATTTTTGTTTTTATCTATTTGGTCTTTATTGATCGACACGTATTTTTATTGCTCGCTGTGCATAAGCAGTCATATAAGATTCAAATGAGCTTAGAATTGTTTGAGCAGCTTCAGTTTGATTTGTCGTTGATCTCGTTTGTTGTATTGGATTTTGTGGAATACTGGAACATTCTATTGCCTCTGACAAAAGGCTGGAAGCATCTGGACCGCACCTTTTAAAGCGAAGGTTTTCTCGAAAATCACAGCGTTAAATGAGCCTTCAAGATGAAGAGTTTAAATGACAGCAATGCGCGTAAGCACCTCATTTATAACGAAATTTTCCGAACAGAAGTTGGATTCCAGTTCAGTTGACTAATTAAGACAATCGTTGAATCTGATACACATCAACTGTTTCATATTTCATCTAATCTTGTTTTTAACAAGTTTCGACCACGTGACGTTTGTACTTTTGTCGGTGGTGTTCGACATATGCCGATGTGTGTTCGATCGTCGCCAGCGTCAATCCCATTCATCTGATGAGCTTCATAAGTGAACTCCGAGATGTTCGTCGACGCCTGTAGCTATTCACCTACTATAAGCTTCTTCTCTCCAGCACATATGCAATTAATCGGTATGTTGCCTGTCCAATGTTGACACCCTTATTCATCAAAAAGAACTTTTGCGATGTGATCTCACTCAGACTATTTAAAACTAATGAATACTATGAAGGCTGACCATTTTTTTTGTATGTTGGTGCTGTTCACATACGGCTGAGTTCGTTATAAAATGATTCAAACAGTTTGCCAAGAATTAGGTGTGCAAAGGGATCTCGTCTACTTTGTGTGATCCCAACTATTTTCTCTGACCTGATTCTTGACTACTGTAGTTTTAGAACCGATTGGCCATGGGATCTCTCAAATTACTTATTCTTCATAAACATCTTTATGTTAACCAGTAATGATTATCAATGGCGGACAATTGTCACCAACCGGCTCCAGCTGTTGTCGGCTTAAGAGGGATCCGTCTCATTCGAATCCGAAGCAGAAAAAACAAATCTCGTCAACTATGCTATAGATTAGATCTAGAGATAGATTAGACAGTTTTTCCTGCATTTTCTATCTAGGAAGTGTTTTCTTTAAAACTCATTTTTCATTGTAAAATGCTTTTTCGTGGACGTCTTTTTTTCACTATCCATCATAACAGTGTCTTCTTCGTTGATATGAGTACCAACGATACGAAATAACACGACGGAATCTATTGACGACATCTTCCACTTCCTGAAAGGTTCAAATAGATGGAGACGAAAAGTTACTAAATTTCTACAATTAGCTAAATCTGGTTTTTCTTTTCCTTTTTTCATTAAAAGTGTTTCGTAAACAAACAATCCATCGACGAATTTCCCTGAGTGTAACATCTCATGTTTGCTGGTCACGAGGCTACTCGGCGCGTGCTCACATGACGGATAGGCGGAAGTGGCATGAACGCGAAACAAAAGCGACCACACACTACACTCTGTGAATAAGGTGATTCAGAAAGTGAAGTTCCTGTTGTGTCTGCGCCGGCCTCGACCTTCATGTTCCACATGTAGTCGTTACCGTGATGTAAATGCGTACTCTCTCATAAAAAAAAGGAAAAGGGTCTCATGCGGAAGATGTGATACGTTTTTTTGATTTTCCTCGACAAATTGTGCTGTGTCAATACCTTGTTCGATTATTAAGCAAAATGACGAGGATAAACAAATTTATTCGGCTAACTCATAGAAGTGCGTGGCGCAGTGGCCGGAGGGGTCCTGCTATACATAGGTGGAATCAATTCCCGTGCCCATAGCCCACCAATCCTTCCATCAAGGATCGACACATTGGTACCAGACTTATCTGGGAGGATAGCAGCACTGGCTCGATGCATCGGCAAGCCAACTCGAGTCATTGAAAAGGCCAGACATGCATCCAATCACTTCCGAACGATGCTTAATGAAGTCGAATGCACGGTGCATCCTTCAGGGATTGACCAACCCTGAGAGCTTTATCCTTTATTTAGCTAACATCTCGACGTCTTCGTCTTCTTCAGAGGCGGATTGATCTGTATCGATGCCCACAGGTGGTCGTCCTCGCGATTTGGCTGTCCGCTGTTACAATGAGTGGTATCCAGTGAAATGGAGCACCCATCGAACGAAGGATCTTACTGGACAGTGTCTTCTTACACAGTAAGGAAATTATCTACTGCTGCAATTCAATATGGTCTACACATTGGTGGGAGGAAAAGGAAAGTATCCTCCATCAGCGCACCATATTAATAGTCGTTAGAAACTTTAACCAAAGGCACAACATAGTACTAACGTAACACATGAGTCCTCGGAAAGGCTAATCATGAGTTCGGAGCCCGACTGAGGTTCCGAGTTTTGCTCATATCTCAGCGTCATTGCGATTATGCTTAATATTATAGTATTTTTTGAAACCTTAGAAGTAATCTGGCCCTAACTGTTTCTTTTTGCTTTGTTGGATTTCTCCCTTATACATGCCTGAAGCAACTGATGTCTTTAAATTTATGACCTCTTACGGATATAATGTTGTTCGTAATTTCTATACCCAAGACTAACACTAAAGCCGCGCAGCGTTCGAGAATCTGATCGACTACGTTCTGCGGATATTGAGTAACAAATACTATACAACGGAGCTTTCATGTGGAAGTTTTACAGCATTTTTCTCATCACTGCCCTTCACGAGCATCATTAGACTGACAGTATGTTGGCATTGTAGTTCTTGTGCAGTGCGACGAACTATGAACGTCGTTCAGGTGAACACATTGCTGATCATGGATGCGGAACGATTGCACTAGCAACTGATACGGGTACGGAAATTCTTGCGGTGGTAAACAGAAAAACGGAAATCCGAACAATGAACACAGACGCTAACTACAGGTGTGCTCTGTGATAATAATTCAGTGAAGTAGAACACTGACTTAAAATATTACAATGTTTCAAGACCGATTTTCCTTCAACGTCGATATGACTAATCAATATGTATCCTTTCTTCGATAAGCTTACATGACGGGGATAAATGATCTTTATTTTCGGCTGACGTCTCGACATCTCCATCTTCATCAGAGCCGATGATCCGAGTCGATAGTCCATAGCTGTTTGTTTCTCGATGTGCGAGTTTACCTTATTCGGGAGATATTCCACTGTGAAAGACCCGATTAGATACGAAGGCGAAAATACGAAATGGAAGAGAAGATATGAACGTTGAAACGTTAGCTGAAAACAAAGATAATCTATCAGCTTTGTGTAAGCTAATCAAACATAGAATATATACTAAATTATTATGTTTTTGGTCTCTAAAATGAACCTAGGCGATAATTAACTCGTGATTCTCACCCATGTACTGTTAGAGGTATTCAAATAGAATGCCAATGATCTACTGCTAAATGTCGTGTCCACTTCTTTTTCATGAAGAGGATAAAGCTCTCGGCGTTAATCAATCCCTGAAGGATGCGCCATGCATTCGATATTATTAACCGTCGTTGGAGATGACTGAATGCATATCTGGCCTTTACAATAACTCGCGGTGGCCTACCGATGTATCGAACCAGTGCTGCTATCCTCCCAGACAAGTCTGGTCCCAATTAGCCGACCACGGAGGGATGGAAGGCTTGGTGGGCCATGGGCGCAAGGATCGATTCCACGTGCGTGTCGCAGTGGCGCCTCCAACCACTGCGCCACACTCGCTCTTCTTTTTCATAGGCGACCAAATTGGTGACAGATATATGACTTTACTATTTTGTATTAAAGAAAACTTTCCAGCTCTTCTCACTAGCTTATCTAATATCAAAATTTTTACATTTACTGGCTGTAGTATTTCGATAAACTTCATCTTTCGAATTTAAAATGCCTCCTCGAAAGTTAAAATTCACTGGAATCTTCGATAGGTCAGTTCATTGCTCTTGAGGAGACACGAGGTTGTTAACGATAAATTCTTTTTAATACAGCTTTCTATGGGTTCCTCATCCATGTGAGACTCTGGGCGGATGGTCTTCAACAATAACTGCAAAACTTAGGAAAAAACAAAACGGCACTGAAGATGAACGCGATAAAACGACACCCAGTGTCAAGTAACTCTTGTTGTTAATAACCTCCTGCCTGCTTAAGAAAAATAACTAACTTATTGAACAACACCGAAGTTATGAGAATGTCGGTCCTAGGAGTAACTCGAACGTTGTGTGTCAGGCTAGGTTTTCCCTTGGGCTCCCGGCATAGTTTTCCTTAAGCTTTCTCAGATAGTAGACACAACCACTCACCAATCCCTACGAATCCGGCGAGAGACGAATGCACCTTGCAATCATAGTCCCTCAAAAATGTCGACTATTTGCAGCACAAGTGAGCAAATGGAAAAACGGATCAAACGCATTCTCACTTTGGATGGCTGCGCTGGGTTACGACCCATCGCCGGAGCACCGAAGTTGACATAATTCCACTAACGCAGTAATTTGATAAGTTACGAAGAGGAGAATTTTCCTACAACAGTTCTAATTGTAGTGAAATCCAAACTTATTTTTGGGACCGTCGGCTTAGAGTCAGAGGAACGAAAATAGGAGAATAACCTGGACAGAACGTGATCATATATATGGTACAATTCCTTGTGCACCATCTTGTTCTTTTTTGCAATACATTAACAAGTTTTAGATTTATTTCAATAAAAAAGATTTTTTAGACCATGTAGCCTTAGTCTGCCGTCCAGCTAGACTCGCACCACTTCTCCGGAATGGTTTGATTATCTGCTAGCCGGGTGGAAAGCTGTTGTGGAACGGTTGAACATTGAGGCCACTGGCTTTGACATATTGGTAGAAGGTATGCAAAGCGATCTGAAGAGGGAATTTTACGACATTTTACCATCCGACCTACTTAGGTATTCAGATTATTCAGAGGACGAGTTGCGTTTCTTTGGTACGGCAAATTAACTTATAGCTTTTCAAACCAAACTCATGCACATCAGCAGAGGTGTGCTGCGTGTCGACCCTATCGCACCATATCTGTTGGTTTTAACGAAAATCGAAACAAAATGATTGGAAAATACAAGACATGGGTGTCAGTACTTTCACTACTCACTAGTATTGTTGGTTCTAACCCATCCGACTTAAATCTATTCAGCATCGTGTATAGAAGGGTATTACTGAATGAGTGTGCCTCATTCGAGGAAATGGACCATTGAAGAAGACCTGACTCGACACGAAGGCGAAGCCGCCACATCGAGACGAATAGCAAGCGTGGACCACCGACTCGGATCATCGGCTCTGATGAAGACGAAGACGTCGAAACGTTAGCCGATAATAAATATTATTATCAACCTCGTGTAAGCTCATCAAGGAAAAAAAAACATATTGATCAAGCACACCGAGGTTCAAGGAAAGTCGGTTTCGAAGCATTAAATCCATGGGTCGTTTAGGCGTCACCACAGTTGTCATCCTGTTCAACTTACCACGATTCCTATCCCTTTCTTTGTGAATCGGCTTCTCCTCCAGTCGTCTTTCCTGAGGGCTATCATAAACATGGGTGACAAATATATTCATTCATCTTGGAGAAGATGGTCGCTCTTGCCCATCTCTACATCTCTTAAGCAGCCACTGTATCTATATCTTCATTCAACAGCACTTGATATCTGTATCACATTTTAATAAATTTTTTCATTTTTTGAACTTTTTGCTTTTCATTGACTTTTAGTTTTTATTTTCATCGCATGACTAGTCATTCAATGCACAAACGCGAATATTGACAGAATTCCGAAAGAGTTATATGGTTGTTATTCAGCAGCTTTAGCGTCACCAAATGTAACTGTTATTTAGAGCAATGCTTCATCGACGGTCCAAAACAGGACAACACTCATTTCGATGCTAAGCATGTCCAATAAAATGGCAAGTGACACCCGAAACAACGTGAAGGAAACTCTTCAGGCTGCATTCCTAAAAGGACTTTCAAACATTTCATCCATGGTTTGCGCCGCTGTGTTGGCTACATGGGCTACCTACACTGGGCAAGGTCTTAAGGGAATAATTGTCGGCAAGTCTTTTTTTTCTCAGTGAATAAGTTCTTTCCATGTTAACTGAAACATAATATGGTGCCAAATTACGCATAAATATAACCTGCAAATATGCGCGACTGATGAGGACACATTTCTTCTGTTTTATAATAGTTTTTGCCATGTTATATTACGTCCACCAACAATAATATGCCGACAAGCTACCTCACAGGGTCGTCATTTTTTTTGGTAACACCTTGTTCCAAACCGGGAAAAGAACGATTGGAGCACCTGCTCATATCTGAGATTTAAGATGCTTTAGTATAGATGAATTATGCATAAACTCATCGTCGTCTTACACTCAATAAAAGCAGAAACCAACATCCTGCAAAGTTTGCCATTTCATCGTGGCTGGATGGCTTTGAACTGCGATGTACAGTAGAGTTTCATAACTCACTATCAGGGTTTCACTAATTTGGAGGGAATCTAACAATTTTATCTGCAATCCAAGGTAAAAAAAAACACGGACGGCATGAAAGGCGATTCAGGCTATTAGTAGGTAACTTGCTGCCAAAAATAGCATGCTTCGTTGTGCAGTTTGATGCTCCTGAAACGCAAATTGCAAGATACGGGCAGCCATGTATTTCTCAGAAAGTTTATTTAAATTCTTCTTCCATCTCGAGTCCTATATAAAAGGAATCTGAGTCCGGTGAGCCTCCTATGGCAGCCTTATCGTCAGAACAGTAAGACTAAAGCATTTCACCTAAACATTTCCCTGCTCGAGTTACAGGAAAATTCAAGCGATTATACATAATACACATGACACAGGTGAATGAATTAATGTTCGCAATAAGTAAAGATGAAGCAATGAGTAAGAACACTGATCTTCACAGATCTGCTTTCTACTGTAATTCATGTTCTGAGGAAAAAAAACCCTTTAGCGAAGAATTCGCCAGTATTTGTGCTAACGCTGAACGGTACACGAGGAGGAAAGTCCATTTATCTCACACAGGTGAATCCTGGTTCGTTTTACACAGTCTTGTATACAGAACGACTTCCTATTCTTAGTATTTCATTAAGGTATTGGGCAGTGAAAATAAGGATTACTAGATTTAAGAAAGAAAGAAAGAAAGAAAGATTACTAGACTAGCCTAGATTACTTCCCACTTCGGTCGAGATTGGTGAATATTCCTCATTTCAGTATTCGACGTGTTGAATTCTAGAGAAAAAGCCAGGGTGATTAACAATTCTAGTCGATAAAAGTAAACCTACTTTATAACCTGTTAGCATGACTACTTCCCTTTTACTAATTGTCTTCAAAAAAAAAAAACAAAAAAAAGGAAAAACTGAGAAGGCAGAAGGGTCTAAACTAGTAACTGATGGGCAGAAATACAGTTATTCCTTTAGTAAAGTGGAGCCCAGAGGGAGTACTGAAATCAAGCAATATCCGTATGTACGTGGCCAACCACCTTATCGAGCTACCCAAGTCTTCCATCAGTCTGGACGTTTAGAAAAAACCAAACTGATTCATTTTAGAGGAATTAGGAGCTGATAACTATACTATACTACTATACTACTCTATACTACAGATTATATCTTGACAATCTTAAAATAGGTAACACTGTTTAGATAATAGGCGACCCATACCCATATTTGCAGGCTTCAACATTTCCTCCTACATCTACTTCCAAATGCTCAGTGGAACTCTCTAAAGCTAAAAAAAACCCAAATGTTCCATCACCCCGCAGTCAATATCCATGGAGGCAATTGGGTTCGTACATGGGAACGGCCACACTTTCACAACCTTTCTAAGATATTCCCAGACTCTATCGCATGCAGTTGATTGGTTACTGCGATTATTGTTGATCAAAGTGATGTTTGCTGATCTGATACCAGGACTTTTCTATAGAAGAAGTAATCTCTTTAGTTGGTCGGGCGAACTTTCAAGAATAAGGTGACACGAGACCTAATTTAATAATAGTAAAAACAAATACTGTCCCACCACAATTCATTCCATTGGAGACACACCACAAAATAAATATTCTCTTCATAAATTCAGTGTTCAGTTTATCCTAAAAGGTGATTTAAAAAACAAAAAGGTAAAGGGTTGGTTGCATCGGGAACGAATGACATAAAGAATTCCGTGTCTAAATTGTTCATTTCTACAACAATTTATTTATTTAAGTCAGCTGATCTCAATTCTTCTTAAAATGTAACAATACAAAAATGTCTATATATTTATGTCACAGTCGCCGTTTACCGTTATCCCACTTTTCAGGGTTCAGCTTTATGTGATCAACGTCTAGCCGAAGCGAAAATCGCTGGAAAGGTTCATTACACAATAGTAAACATAGCTTCCGTTCCTCTGATGAATGTTATCAAGAAAGTTCATTTACTCCCAAGAGCGCTACAGAGTTTTCCAGTGTACTGAAACCTTTAGTAGTAGTGAGTAAAACAAACAGAAAGAATCATTCCACTTTAGTCAAAAGTTCTCAAACTTTAAACCTGTCTTACGTCGATTGAACAGCTCCACTGCCGGTAAAACATGCTCAAGCCTCCGATTAAAAGACGTACAGGTGATTGAAGTACCAACTCAACCATTCCTTTTTTCATTCATAGCTTTCATTTTTCCACAAAGTCCACAAAATTTTGTTAAGGGCCCACTCGGAAAAACCTTAGAAGAAATAGCGTTAGGCAAATTTACCCGAGACGATGAATGATGACGAATTGATGCAGTTATTCGACATTTCTTCCACAGTCCCTTCTTATCAAATTTCATACTGCCGTCAGTATTCTTTTAGCAGATTAATCTTTAAGAATCACCTGCACAACGTCTAATCTGATTTGTCATCGAATTACTCTTGCTAAAACCACATATCTTAATGAGTGGGTCTTCAATGTCTACAGTTTTGACGATGCGGTTACCATGGCTAGCACTGCGGTCTCCTCGATGAAATAATTGTAATTTTAACATGTCTGTAAATTTTTGACCTTACACGAGGTTGGTAAATAGAAATAGACCCTTTCGACGTCCTTGTCTTCATCAACTCTGTGGACTTTCGACCTCGGATTATCAGCTCTGACTAGCCGAAACAAATCTATTAACCAACTTTGTGTAAGCTCAACAATTTATACACATGATGTTTATTTTACTACCAAAGTTAAATGCCCGGTCGGTTCCAAAATTGTAATTTTAGTTCAAATGCCGAGCAGAAATACATGTTCATTGCTTAGGTAAGACTACTGAGATTGAAGTCCTACTGTACCTAACATTTCATCTACAACCTCGTCCAATATGAGACGGTAAACAATTCGACGCTGTGAAGGACTTAACATCATTCATTCGTCTTTCATTTGTTTATTGAAGTGGATCCCATATTTCGCAATGGGAACGGAACTACGAATTTATGAATGAATCCTGTGTGGTAGGCAGCCTCTATAATGCTGACCAATCCATTGGCGTTTATTCCTTTTATTCGCGATTCACTTACTCAACTTCTTCCCACCAAAAATTGCAGTGGCCTCGTTCCAGCTGCGACCTACGGCACGTCACGTATTCAATGAGGCATTACGAGTGGATATCGAACGCGCTTGTGAGGCACGCGATCTCCTCACCATAAGGATTTTCAATGAATGCCATGAAAGTAGTAGCAATGTAAGCACAACCGTGGATAGTTTCCATATCGCCAGCAATAGCTTCAAAATTGTGTTTTGAAACCGAAACAATTAACCCATAAGTGTCGCTACTGCATTTCGTCATTGGCCCAACCGATGACGAGCAGTTTCTCCCCGGCTGCGAACTTTCAAGGTTTTTTGAAAATATTAAATTAAGTGGAACACTTCGGGGTCATCTATCGTCCTATACTTGATACTTGAATGGCTCGTCCTCAGTGGTTGTGCTAGCCCCAGCATAATCTCGATCTTTTGTAGATTTGCTGGTTAAGCCATTGTGGTACCCTGGAATCCTGAGGTCAGGCTGGCCAAAGCCTGCCCCAGGTCTTCACTACTATACGCAGTCGCCGCTTGTGTGGATCAGAACTGGATTTACCACCATGTTACTTCGATACCAGGACGGTGGTGGATCCTGGTTTTGTTACTCTTAATTAGGCTTCCTGATGGAAACGCCGGACCCCTTCTCAGCTTGAGAGACCCTGCCAGGAAGACGCATCCTCCGCTGTGGATTGCAGCACGACACCCAGAAACACCTCCCACCCACGATGAGACGGTAAACCGTTGGTAGGTGGAGTTGTGATACTTGATATTTTGTACTCTATGTTTAGTCCATTTTGGTTTTCTCTACCCATAAACTCCATAAAGTAAGTCAATGAACTATTTTTGAAAAAGGTTTCTTTTAAATCATTACATGTAGAGAATGACTTTTCTGGTCTCACCTCTACTATTTCAAAGGCCGCATGTGGCGCAGTGCTCGCAGACGCTCTGTAACACACATGTGGAATCGATCCCCGTACCCATGGCACACCAGGCCTTCCATCCCTCCGAGGTCGGCATGCCGCTTGTGTGGATCAGAACTGGATTTACCACCATATTACTTCGATACCAGGACGGTGGTGGATCCTGGTTTTGTTACTCTTAATTAGGCTTCCTGATGGAAACGCCGGACCCCTTCTCAGCTTGAGAGACCCTGCCAGGAAGACGCATCCTCCGCTGTGGATTGCAGCACGACACCCAGAAACACCTCCCACCCACGATGAGACGGTAAACCGTTGGTAGGTGGAGTTGTGATACTTGATATTTTGTACTCTATGTTTAGTCCATTTTGGTTTTCTCTACCCATAAACTCCATAAAGTAAGTCAATGAACTATTTTTGAAAAAGGTTTCTTTTAAATCATTACATGTAGAGAATGACTTTTCTGGTCTCACCTCTACTATTTCAAAGGCCGCATGTGGCGCAGTGCTCGCAGACGCTCTGTAACACACATGTGGAATCGATCCCCGTACCCATGGCACACCAGGCCTTCCATCCCTCCGAGGTCGGCAAATTGATGCTAGACTTGTCTGGGAGGATAGCAGCACTGGCTCGATACATCGGTACCCCACCGGGAGTCACTTTAAAGGCCAGATATGCACCCAATCGACACCAAACGAGCCTAATGTAGTTGAATGCATGGCGCATCCCTCAGGGATTGATCAACGCCGAGAGCTTTATACTTTTTTTTTATTACCCCTAGTATTTTAGTGTGCTTTCGACTAGCTATCAAATGAGTATACATAATGAGGCAAAACAACTGAAATCCACTAACCTCAATGTGGACACTATAGTGGCCATATGGTTGTTTGGTCTAGTTCGCTATGAACACTATAGTGCCCATAAGGAGCTCTGTGACTTAATCATGTAGTGACTCGAGCAGACATAACAAAGTCCCTATGATTCACCATCCTCCTTTGCCGGAGCTGCAAGGTGAGCTAGAAAAGCCTTACGAAGACAACAGGGCCCTTTTTTTTAGCGCAACTAGCAAATGCCCACTGTCGAATAGATCACTGCGCTGTGCCCAGAGTGGATAGATGCACTTACAGAAAGTTTTTTTTTGGATTCTGCTACGAGGCCTATTTAATACAAGTCCCACCCCACTGTTGCCACAGTATTTACCAACTACTCGTTCGCAATTTTTTGTTCAGGACATGAAGGCAAGTATAACGAATATACTCATGCATGAAATACACTGATGTTATGAATCAATAGCTAGATAGCTTATGCACTGAATCCATCTTAGTCTTAAGGCAAGTATGTGACCGCATCTGGTGCGCATCCAACCTCCGTCGTTCAGGTGGTAAAGTACAACGTAGACTGGTGACTAGATGATTCGAAATCCCCCTATGAGAAAGATTCATAGGCTAATGATAACAACGACGTTTACTTCCATGCAATAACACACATATAATACAATCGTAGCTGATGAGAATCGCCTTCTTCAGAGCCGCTTTTTTCATGTCTTTCACCAAGGAAGAACAGCCGCTCAGAGTCGCATATGGCTGGCGACTGCCAAATTCGAATTCATAATTCAATGCCGAGGCTAATAGAGAGTCGATCCTGGGGACGTGTTTAACCTCCAATTTCTCATTAATCATAGAGTAAATCACGCAGAAACCAGTAAATTTTCTGTGCCACCCCTCCTGCGAATAAACTACGCAGTGTGTTTCACTACACCGGACGACAAGAACATTTCGAGCAAACACAAGTAACGTTTCCGCTTGCCCTCTCGAACGAAAAAAACAAAGTGTGTTCCCTTGACATGGAGGACAAGAAGTACATTACAGTGTCCTTAAAACGCCCTTTAGTTCGACTGTTTTGGAGTGATAAAGTAGCCAGAAACGTGATGTCGAGCTCGTCCATCACAAGTGTGGACTACGGATGGAAATGTCGAACTCCTGCTCAGCCTATATGACGATGACACGATGAATCCCTTTTGTACCTTTTCAACATCCAGGTTTAATATTGTGGAATGTTCACTGTCCAAAATGCTCCTCATGTTTACCTAAGCTGATCCACATCGTTTCGAAAACAACCGAATGTATTTCACGCGTAGGCTGACAAAGCTAAAGTGAAAAGTAATGAAACATGCTCTGCACATACATCTAATATTTACAAATAGCTAATATATGAAATTTACTAGCATTAAACCTAGGCTTACGGATGTAGCACTAAGCCGGTGGATAACGTAGTGGCCAGGTGTCGGATCGCAGGAGCCTACGGAGCTCATGTGAACGGATGGACTGACACCGTGGTGGCGCTGATTGACGACATTCGACCTGTGTTTCTTGGTGATAACCTTATCTATCATGCGTTCTCGTCAAATGGAATCTGTTTCGAATTCTTGTGATGTAATTTCATTCAGAATGAAACTTCCGTGCACTGTCATTTTTCAGGTTGTAATATCGCCATAGATTTTACAACGTTAAACAAGTTTGGTTAAGTTTAACATCGATCACCATAGTTCGACGACGAATGCCTTCATTTAGAGCATAACTTCGTTCACTACATCAGTGAAAAGGCGAACAGCTGCCAGAGTTATGTATTGAATGAGCTTTGATAGTACTGATGAACAACTAGTAGTGATAACCACTAGCCGCAAAGAGTAGTGCAACCAACGTCAGTACTACTTGAGAATAAAGTCAATAGTCTTCACAAAAAAGAAAAAATCAATAAGCATTCGATACCAAAACCTCTGTTAAGATCGGTTTTTTGGAGTAACTTTGGTGACCATTCGTTGTTCAGCAGTAAGAAATCGCTTAACAAGAACTATCGTACACAACGATCACAGTGACTTGTAAAAGACTTTACAACATCTGCTTACACATTGGAAAGCAAAAATAGGAAGCCCCATTGCGAGAAAACCTTAAAAGCTCGTCCGATCGAGGCGACCGCACCATTATAAATCCAACGATGCTGCCAGAGTACAACATCTCAACGGGCTAAATCTTAAGTACATTAGTGCGACGTAGTCATGAGCTTAGTGAAGGAACCGTTAAGGACGGGGATGGCCTTAGTGTTCAAATTTAAAGACGTTAGTGTTGAGCTGTTCTTTTTTCCTACAGTTTTGATGGTTTCCAATGGTTTGTGTCCTTAAGTGACTGTTCCTTATCATTTTCGTTTTTCGTGCATTTTACACCCATTGTCTCCAATTCTTTCTTCAGCGGTTGAAAACTTTATTTTCTAGTAATTCATTGTCTTTAATGTGTTTTTTTGAGCGTATCCTTCAAAAGGGCTGGTAATACCAGTGCTTTCTACCTTTCAGTACCATTCTGGTCATTGACGAAGTGTTGCTTTGTATATTTGCATTAAGTAGCGCTATTCCACCTCTTTCACTAACGTTTTTAGAGAATTCGATGTCTAACGTTCGTCATTAATACTTTAAGCTTTGCTAAACATATCGCTATATGCCAAATACCTTGTTTTCGGTGGGAAATAGGTGAAACGGACGCTTTTTTATCCATTTCCTGTTCTAACCTGCACGAGTATATTTATTTATAGGTTCGTTTATAGCTCGCTTTCTCTTTTGCTGGGGATTTCTGTTCATGGACGCTTACTAGAGGTCTTGTCTGCACTTGTTTGTTGTTGTAATTATTGGAAACATCGCTTCTTCGTCGCATTATTTGCCGCCAATACACCAATATTTATTCGGTCTCTGAATCCACGCATGAGGATTCATCTAATGGTGATTTCCGAACGGTGATCAGAATAGGAGTTTCCAGGAGATGCGGACTAGCAGTTCTTCTTCGCTCGCATCTGCTACTGTACTTGATGAAGTCGTAGCGGCATCATCGTCGACGTCGGTACCACCCGAGAATCCGGAATATATGCGGACTCTGCGGCAATATGGTCGCTACTTTTCCACGAGGCTTGTTCAGGTACTGCTGTTGCTCCCATTTCATTCGTTATATCTCTATTTAATTTACTTTTTTTCGGTTCTATCATTTATTTTACTATTGCACTTTGTAACATCCCTAGCAATACCTAAGGATGAAGCGTTTGTCGGGATGGTGTGCACGAGCAGGAAGTATGTGATTTTAGCGGTGTGGTTCGGTTAAAAGGGTAGATTAAGGAGGTAGGTAGAGGAGGTAGAATCACTATGCAATGCTCTGCAAGGTGTTAAATGGCTATAATATGTTGATCTTGATTAATTTGCCACCTTATGAATGGATTTGTTCACGGGCGTTTAACTTCTGGGTAAGGGAATGGAAAGGTGGAAGTCTTGGAACGAGTTGCTTGAAGCTCCAAATAGGAAGTTTTGCTGCACAAACAGCTTAAGGTTTCAATGGAATCATACTGTGACACTTCATGATTACACTAGGGTCTGGTATGAAGTAAGTATTGTATTACATTGAGGTCCATTCCATTAGTCAACAACAAAGGTTGTAATGCGATCTCTCCACTAGTTTCCTTGTTTTGTCCTGTTTTGTGTAATCCTTTATAAGAAATGTTGCGCTAGGTATGCGGTGTTTATAATCTGGGCGACTGATAGGTTTTTGAAAACCGCCTTTTATCGAGCCTGGGTATGAATATTCAGCATTGTTATAATTATCGAAAGCGACTTCCTATTATCATCGGCGGTGACCGGTAACTCGCCGTTCTCTTGATAACCAGACACGAGGTTGTTATTATACTCGTTCTTTACAAAAGCTGCCGTTTCTTTAGACTTCACCTTCATTAGAGCCTGGAGTGGTCATGTTGACTGCAATATAGTCAGCCAGATGCCTCCATAACTCAAGCGGAAAAACTACGAAACCTAGATTTCAATGGTATCGAAAACAAAATAGCTTCTTCACACACACCCACTACTTTGTACTGTGTTGCATCGTCAAACCAGCAGGAAACTATTGCAAAACATTCTTGTCGGTAACGCTTTGGCGGCTTCGTTTGCTTCAGAACCGTCGTAGAATTCATTATGAGCAATGTGAATGTATAAGGAATTCTCACGAGCTGCTCTTGTTGAGCTGACGCGAGATTGATAGCAGTTGTGGTTGTTGTAGTTGTCGTCGTGATTCGTTCGCTGAGGTTTCGGCGACTTTACCTTCCTGGAGAGCCTGGACGAATTCTATGTAGCGCTATTTTATGCACATTTAATAATTACACACAGAATTCACCTCCCACAGATGCACCGTCCTTCTAAGTGTTCAAGTCTTTGCTTGTTTAATTCAAATTTTCGGCATTAAGTTGTTTATCTGTTGGTTTCCTGTTCTCTATATTGTTCTCTAGTGGCGCGTGAACAAACCTGTGTAGGCGTAAAATCTTTCTTTTTGAGTTTTCTACTTACATTCCATACTGTTTGCATATTTTGGTTATTCTAGATAACCCTCCGTGATTTTCCTATCTTTTTTTTGTAGTATTCAACATTATCCGTGATTTTCTCCTCTTCAATCTTTTTCTTATATTTGTTTGCCCTATAAGTTTTCATGGCTTTGTTGTTTCAAATAGCCCACTTATTACTTTAGTAACTGAGTGGATCAGTAACCTTTTTAAGGCAGCACACCCATTTGTGATCATGTGGCATTACCGTTTTCTTTGATCTGACAAGTGCTGATCTAACCTTTTTGTGAAGCGGTAATTTTCATTTTGGAGCTTTTAGGCGTCTGTTTTATAATTTATGATCCCTTAGAATTTTAGGTTGAATACGCTGCCTGTTAAATAGTTCCGAAGTCCGAACTTCTGAAAAATCCGCCAGGAATTTATTGTTATGTGGTAATCAAAGAACGACTTCTTGTGTTAGCTGAATTCTGTTTGGCTTTTCACAGCGTACTGTGCTACTAAGTCCAGTAAGTAATCTTCGAGGTCATTAATGGTGGAAGACGCCCCATCAGAGCCCCAAATAAGAAAATGATGTTCTGTACCGAAGCGTCGTTGTCTCTCTGACATTGCTTTCTTTTCTTGTGAGTACTGGGTAACAGTTATCCTCCTATGCAGATGCCTGTGTTTCGTCTTATTAGAGAATGCATTGTAAATGAGGAAATTAGCATCTTCGTTGAAGTGGTGTCACCTTTCGATTTCTCTCACACGATTTACTGCTGAATCGATAGTCTTCTCGAGTAATGGACATTTTCTTTAAGAAGATCGTTTGCATGATTGCCTGCTTCAAACGAAGGATGGGTGTGCACTGTAGACAAAATGGTTGTCCCTACCGAAGTCTGGTACGTTTTCGCGTGGTTGAAAACGCTTAGAGAATGTCGTGATCAAACACATCATTTGAGAAATATACTTTCCGTCGGCAACCATCACTCAGTCTCTCTGGTGTTTGCTGTTTATCTCTCCTTTACCACTGCCAGAGTCGTGTTTAACAGGGTAAACAGAACAGTTGCCGAAGGATAGCTATACAAAAAACTAGGATTTATAGATGCTAATGCTGGATGGAATGTGGCGCGCCTTTGCCACTCGAATCTTGCAAATATGTTGCTGTTTCACCAATCCGCAAAATTTGGATTGTGAGAACATGTGGTTTGGGCGCGCTAAGAACGTATAGGCTCAGTAATTGTAAAACAGATTTTCAGTCATTCATTATTCAAACCATTTACGGTTTTGAGACATTGAAGCATAAAAACAACGCTGTAGATGTAAGTCCAAACCAAACAGAGGGAGTTCAAAATACTACATGTGTTGGTATCATCTAGATTACGGACTTGAGAGCATTTGGATGATTTGAATTTTTTAGGATAATATAGTGGTGCGTTCGAACTTCTCACTGTGTAGATGTAAAGCTTATGAGCTTTGAATATTCAAATTCTCCACAAACTACATTCTCCCTCCTCCAACATATCCTACTTGGATATTTGGATGGTTGGATGGCCCGTCATCACTGGTTGCGCGTGCCTCAGTATAGTTTCCATGCTTTCGGAGTTTTGCTGGTTTAACCACTGTATTTCCTCGGAGTCCCTAGGTCAGCCTAGCCAAAGTCTGCCCCAGGTCGTCAACACCAAATTAGATCTTTATATAACATTAAAGATAAAACTTTCGGCGTTGAGACATGCATACGATTTCATCAAGTGTCTTTCGAGCTGCTTGAAATCATATTTGGCCTGTACTTGTAGTGGCATGCCGGTGTATCAAGTCAGTTCTGCTATCTTCCCAAGCAACTCTGATAGTAATCTGATGAACTTGGAGGGACGGAAAGATTGGCGAGCGTGGGGCGTGGAATCGAATCAACGGCCACAAGTTTGCTGCAATGGACGTCTAACCATTGCGCAACCCAGCCGTTTATATAGTATACAGTATAGCACAGTAGAAACAGTTACACAATAAAGAAGTTAATACGCAGAGACAACCAAACAAGTAAGGAATAACACCGTCAGTAAGAGAAGGTAGATTCTAAATTGGAATGAAGTGTAGGCAACGTATCATGCAAATGCCGCTCAACCAAGGGCGGCTATGGCAAATGCTAGTGCAACAAGAAAGTAGAAATGAGGATCGTGCTAAATTTTGAAGTTCCTTGTCGATTGAAATCAAAGAGACGTCCAAAGTACAAGGTGAAGCCGAAGAGACTAATGAAGGTTGAGAGGTGCCACAGGCTCAAGCAAAACGTTTTCATAATAAAGGACAATGAAACAGTTTCTCAAGAGAACAAGATGCACCTTTGTCACATTCTCTGTAAGGAAGATCTTTGAATCATTTGATGCAGAACATAAAAAGCTTCATGAGCTACGCAATGCTTTGTTTACAGAATTTCATGAATGTGCAGCGACAGTCGTCGAAAGAGAGAAGTTCAACTATAAGTCAAGATGTTGAGAACATCGTACGAAAATCAAATTAGGAATACAGGTTATACCTAGAGAAGGCGGTCGTTACAAAAGTTGGTGCACTTTTGAATGCACTATCTTTTAATAGTCTTGTTTCATTCAGATAAGGGAAGCGAGACGTTTCTAACGAGGTCAACAATGGAAGGTTAAGAGCTTTGGTTCGTATGCTATGGTTTTGGAAATTAGTAAAGTCTATGAAGCCATCCGGCAAAAGTCACCAGCTGTTGTCTCGTGCGTCGTTGAAGGAACATGTCGAGACTATGGCCATATTTGACCACAAGCACCATGTATGGGGGCGCTGATGGCCTTGTCAAGTATGCCATTCAATGTGCACTGATTGAGGCTTCAGTGTCAACTGCTTGAATTGCTCAGTCATTGTGAGAACATGTGGTTTGGGCGCGCTAAGAACGTATAGGCTCAGTAATTGTAAAACAGATTTTCAGTCATTCATTATTCAAACCATTTACGGTTTTGAGACATTGAAGCATAAAAACAACGCTGTAGATGTAAGTCCAAACCAAACAGAGGGAGTTCAAAATACTACATGTGTTGGTATCATCTAGATTACGGACTTGAGAGCATTTGGATGATTTGAATTTTTTAGGATAATATAGTGGTGCGTTCGAACTTCTCACTGTGTAGATGTAAAGCTTATGAGCTTTGAATATTCAAATTCTCCACAAACTACATTCTCCCTCCTCCAACATATCCTACTTGGATATTTGGATGGTTGGATGGCCCGTCATCACTGGTTGCGCGTGCCTCAGTATAGTTTCCATGCTTTCGGAGTTTTGCTGGTTTAACCACTGTATTTCCTCGGAGTCCCTAGGTCAGCCTAGCCAAAGTCTGCCCCAGGTCGTCAACACCACAGACAGTCGCCGCCCTCATGAATCGGAGCGAAATTTTCCACCATGCAGCTAGTTTGCTACTAGTGTTGAATCCTGATAGAGGTTTACTCTTAGCTAGGCTTCCTGATGGAAACGCTGGACTCCTTCTCAGCTTAGGAGACCCCACTAGGAGTACGAATCTCAGCGCTGTATATCGAATTCTGACACCCAGGAACAACTCCTATCCACGATGAGACGGCTAACTGTTGGCAGGTCCAACGTTTTTAGAAAATTAAGTTTCTAATTTGGACTGCGTACACTATGTAGAACAGATTTGTTGAAATCATTGCTTGCAAATTGTTCCCACAACATATTAGTGTTTTCACGTCAATTTTTTTAAAAGTGAGTTATATCACTTCAAGGATATCTTAAAGCTTTAGGTAGTGGTGCAATCACGAACTAATGAGAAGTTCAATCTTGAATGTACCTTACCTTCGAATAATCCGGATTGGTTTAATCTTCGAATTGATGAATTGGGCGAGGTGTCTGCTCAAGTTAAGAGGAGCATCAGCAGGTTATTTTCAACATAATTTTGCTGAGTATCTGCAACATATTTGTATTTTTTTTAATGGTATGTTTCCATCATCTATATCTGAATCTAATAATCTAGTATACGGTTCGTTATTTCAGCTTCCCACCCGTCATTAAATGTATATCTATCGATTTTTTGTTATATACCTGTGACGGTGAAGTGTTACCGATGGAAACCTGGTACGTAATGACTGAATCACGAACTTCTTTTGGATTTAGAAATTTACACTGACTGTATTGCAGTGTCGGTATAGATTTTTAATATGTGCACTTTCTTTTACTGTTTTGTCATTTGTGTTCTTATTATTCGTATCCTAAAGCTATATTTGTCGGTCTCCTACTGAAAATTTACGATGGAGAACTATTTCCAAATGCTTCATTAATTTTCGCCAAGAGTTTCCTGTTTGCTAAGTCTGTATACCAGAACTTCTTTCAGTCTGCATTTTTTTTCTGGTTTTCCTTCTTCTCATGTTTTTCTCTACCAACCTTGTAGTTTATTCCACAACTCAAGACATCCGGTGTCACTGGAAATATAATGAATGCCATTACTTTGTAGTGGATTCTGTCATACTGTTTTATGTGCATTTGGTCATGCGATCGGTTTTTTATCGGCAATGGACCTTGTATTACTGGAGCGACATCATGGCAGAACAAGAATGAATGCTGTTATGGAGAATTTTGAGAGTAGAATAGCTATCAATTATCTTTAGGACGTTTTCGATCGACGAAGAGGACCAACAAACTAAGTGGGCTAACGATATCAAATCGCAGTTGTATTTACAATTAAGCGTAATGTTACGGAGCGCAATGGTGGCGGCCAGAATGACGCCGTTGCATAGGTGGGTTCCGTTCAAAAACCTTTTGAGAAGTACTTGAATAACGTGGACCTACTTTAGTACTTATTTTTACATGTACGGCGATGAGAAGGCTTCGGATGATATTTTCAGCCGCCTAAATTACTGTGCCGACATAGCGCTTAATTTCTTTCATCGACTGTGATTTTGCTCTTTTGTAGTTTTATAGTTTTTCGGCGTTGTAATGGTAACGGTGGAGTAAACTCAATCATGTTTTTGACAACAACGTTTCTTAGTAGTGTATAACCTCTAAACAGTTGAAAGTTCAAGCCAACTCTATTTCGCTGTTTTTTTCTTCGTGGTATGACAGAATTCAAAGTTTGAAACTCATTTCATTGCAAACTATTTTTATTCCTTCATGTCATCAAAGAATTTCTGTATTCGGGTTTCTTTTACAGGTACTACGTGAAGAAGCAAAGCTGCGACACCTTCGTGATATTGTACAGATTGGGCGAGGGGTTATCCGAATTGGATCTTGGAACGGAAGCAAAACGATTAGAACTCGGACGTTTTCCAACACCTGCAGGGGCATTCAGACTAGAAGTTGCTTATCGCACTCAGATGGAGAGAGCGTTATCACCACGTGACGGCCATGAATCTCCAAATCAGGTACATTCTTAAAGAAAACTATGAGTGGTTTAAATGTTTAAATTTAAAGTTCATAAAAGAGTAAGCAAACACGTAATAACAAACCTTATCCTACTTAAGGCGCGTGTAGCGCAGTAGTTAGATATACAGTGTAAAGCACACAGTCATTGCTTCGATTCCGCAGCTCAAACTAACTGACTAGCGCATTCATCACCTGTGTCACCCGTAGTCCCGTTGATCGTCGAGCGACTGGAGCGAGCGCCAGGAAATCTTCCGTTTCCCTGTTGCGTACAAGAGTAGCCCAGTGGGTTCTCCTCGCTCTAGGAACTCGTCGAGAATCTTGTATTTCTTCAAGGCTTTTCGTGAACAACTCTGACCATCGGGTCGATGTTCTTCCTGCAATACGTTTGACATCCCGACGAATCCAGTCACTAACAGCTCTTGTCCATGGGTTATCATTCATACGCATTACGTGTCCGGCCAACCTTATCATCGTTTGGGGTATAGAAAGGCATCTTTGATTTTCGATCGTTGAAGCCGGTCGGAGCTTCTGACCCCATCCCTTACTTGTGCGAAACGGGATACTCCTAGCATCGTCCTTTCGACTGCGCGTTCGATAACGCTAAGTGATTTTTTATTCTGCTTACGCAGCTACCATGTTTCAGACGCATAAGTTAGGGCAGGTAATACCGTTGACTCGAAATGGTGGGCACGAGGTCGGGTGTTCTTTGTTCTGTTCACTACATCCTCGATGCTCTTGAAACACCCCCAAGCCGCTCGTTTCCTTCTGCTCAACTCTGGAGCTAAGTCGTTCATCATATTGATTTCCCGACCTAGACAGACATAACTGGAGCATTCGGAGATGTTCGTTCCATTGAGCGTGAATGGTGCATACGAAACCAATCCGTTCTTCATGAACCTCGCTTTTGGGAGATTTAGTCGAAGACCAAACATTCCACAGGTTTTGTCAAAGTCTGTAAGGATACGTTCCGTTTGTCTAATGTCGTGTTATAAGGACGATGTCATCAGCAAAGCGAGGATGATGTAACTACTGATCATTGATTTTCGCTCACATTTTATCCGCATCCAATGTTCGCATGACGTTCTGGAGGGTGGTGGTAAATAATTTTGGCGAGATCGTATCGCCTTAGCTAACTCCTCTTTTGACGTCAACGTTAATGTCGTTGTGAAATGGTGAAATTTTTGTTGTGAAATTTTTGTACAGCTCACCAAGATTCTTTATGTACTGGATAGGGACACCTTGACTATCAAAGGCTTCCATGATTGCTTCTATCTAAATTGAGTCAGAGGTCTTCTCTAGATCGATGAAAGTGAGACAGAGCGGTCTTTTGTACTCTCACGATACTTCAATGAGCCTTGTTGACTTGTGAATGTGGTCCATCGTACTAAATTCTTTTCGAAACCCTGCTTGCTCGCATGGCTGTCCTTCTTCCAGTGTTCTGTCAATCCTGTTTAGGACTCGAGTGAAAAGTTTGTAGACGACAGACAGCAAGCAGATTGGGCGATAGTTGCCTATATCGTGTCGGTCTCCCTTCTTGAACAACAACACGGTCTTCCACTGAGTAGTGACCTTGCATTCAGATAGGTAACGTGTGAAGAGCTGAGCCAGTGCGTTTACGAAGACTGGCGGAAGGTTCTTCAGATGTTCTGATCTTATCCTGTCCAGACATGGTGTTGTTCGATTTTTCACCGACGAAATGGCATGTCGGATTTCAGAAGGGAGAACTGATGTTACAACATATCCATCCTCCTTTATTTTATGTGGCGAGAGGTGAACGTTGCTTTCAATGAGTCTTGAGTAGTATTCGTAAATGATTCTCTTCATTGCCTTTTTGTATGCCGCAATTATTACGTCTAGGCGTCGGAGTGCAATCATCTTGGGCTTTAATTGGCGAAACTTTGGCAGGCTTTGGGAATGCTTTTCGCAGCCTTTCCAGCTTCGACCATTGCTGCTGCTCCTCTCTCTTTAAGATCTTTTATCGTCCTTCTGCATTGTTTCGCAAGTTCGGGCGTTAGTTCGCGGTTGCCTGCAGCTCGTGCGTTTCCATGCTGGCGTATTAGCTCGATAGTTTCTGAAGACGGACGTCTCTTGGTGACGGTGTTTTTCCAGCAGCCGACTAATGGGTTGAATAAGTCCCAGTTTATGGTGGTTCTGGGACTTCGCTTTTTGAATTTGGCGGCTTTTTCCCCTTTCCGCGAGAAATGGAATCTTGCACGAAGGAGACGGTGGTCTGATCCCGTGTAGAATTTTGGCACAGCAACGACATCGGTTAGGCAAAACTTCCTATTTACTATGATGTGGTCTATTTCGTTATGGTACTCTCCATTGGGAGATTCCCACGTCCATCGTTGTTGGTGAGGCTTCTGGAATTGCGAGTTACCATGGATGGTTTTGGTCGCCATGATAAACTCGGAGAGCCGCTCACCCTGTTCGTTCCATTCTAATCCATGGGTCCCAATGTGACGTTCCGCAAACGTTCTTCTTAGTCCAATCTTGGCATTGAAATCTTCAGTGATGATTTCCTTGAAAAATGTATGGTCTCTGTTGAACTTCTGCAAGTCGATGTGGAACGCTTCGACTTCTTCATCTTATTTTGATGTCGGCGCGTAAACGACGAAGATTGTCAAGGCCGGTATTGATCCACATCTTTTTAATAGTAAACGTCTGATTCGGGTGGTAAGCTGTTCACATGAATCGATGTTCATGGACAAACTCTTGTCGACGAGAACGCCGACGCTGCCGACTGCTCTACTTTCGCATGTTCCGAGGAACAGTTCTATTCCGGTGTCATAGACGGCGTTGAATGGGTTGTGCCGTCTCGTCTCCGCCAGGCCAATAACGTCGTACGTTATAATTCTTGCTTGCATGAGCAAGTCTTCTATCGAGGACTCGGATGCAACGGTACGTGCATTGTAGGTGCAGATCGTCACCGTAGTTCTTTGTAATCTAGGCAGCTTCCATTGGTCCCGAGATTTTAGCTGCCCCTCCGTACTCGTCCTACCCAGCGTTGCTAAATTAGGGGCTCTTTCGGGCTTAGGGGAAAGAGGCCCGTTTTTATTTTTTTACTGTGCGTAGTTACTGTTCTTACTTTGTTTTTACATTTTGATACCCGCGTGTAGCTCGGTGGGCTCTGAACGTGGGGGCTGGGTATACTCACGGGTGGCTGTCAGGCTCTCCCAATGTGGACATGGAGCTTACTTGTTGGAGGCGACACCTAACCCTCTCCCATATACTTCTCTGTCACCTGATTGCAGGGTATTGGCGGAATTGACTCGTAGAATACAATCCGCATAAAGCGAGAACGCACTCACACACGCATGCATGAATACTCCTAGCAAATACAGAAATTGGGTCCCAAATCGGCGCAGCAGAAACAGGAAGTCCATCCCCTGGATCCACCTGCTTCTCAGGGAAGCAAAGGTCGCCTTTGGTCCGCAAATAACCCCTTATCCTCCTCTTGGGAACACGCCGCGATGTACCCTCGCGACTAACCGGCTCGGCATCCCTCATATGAGGGAGATCCATGGGCCGCATTCATAGTGGGCGGAAATTTCATGTTAGAATTGTTGCTAGAGGTGAAACGCTTGATAACGCTTATGGATGGCATTGTATGGGCAAAATGTACACTCATTTGCCTCTGCGATGCTTGAAGGAGCCGAATATACGGGCCACCACTCAGAGGTCAATGAAAGTCAAGCGCTTTATCCTATATCCTTTTGCCTATTTAACCTGCTTTTATGATGTTAAACGTCATTAAATACATTGCGTTTTACTATTCAGTGTCATTTTTATAACTCGTCCAAATTCTGCATTTCATTTTCCTCTATAATTTCCCTTAGTGATTGTTTCGCTATAGTTGTGCCTCTCTTCAGTTAGAGTATTACATAAATAAAGTCTGCCATTATATGTGAAATATGTAGTCATTTCGAGTATTGCTTCAAATATTTTTTGACTTCATAACCTCTTTCCGATTCCAGATGAGCATAGTGGTGGCACCGGACGTTGGAACTGCGGTGGGGTCGCCAACACCATCTTCATATTGTGAACTGATGAGCGAACTCAGTACAAGCCCGTCAAGCTTGGTAATTTGTTGTTATTAATAGTTTTCTTTACACTAGTGCCTTTTGCGCATAATTTTCCTTTTTGTAACCGTTGTTACCTTATCTAAGGACTGCAGGTTTTCGTCCCTGCTTACTAATTTTGTTTTTTTTTACAGCCTGCAACATCTCCCCCTGATCCAACTAATCAGGCACTCACGCCTGGAAGGTGTGCTTAAGTTAATATCAGGATAGTGTTTTTCCTTTCCTCATTTGAATTCAATACACTTTTGAAGGTCGCGATCAACTTCTTTGGCTAGCGATGGTGATCCTACGTCGGGAAGTCCAAAACCGAAACAACATTTGGTGAAGGATATTCTGTTTGCAAGAATAACTGTTAAAAAAGGCTCATTCTTGTTTTGGAGAAAAGTGACTGAATTTTAGTATTTTCCAGGTTGTGCCGAAAAATATGCCATTCGCCAACCTTTTAACTGTGTCATATACAGGAGTGTTATTCCCGTTACCAGAGGAGGCAGTTGGACGGAAGAAATGCCGTAAGTCAAATTCCTTGAATTTTTGCATTAATTGTTCTGTTATTATGGCATGTGTACATACCTTCATTTATCTCCAGTTTTCCTATTCTATTGTGCACTAAGGAGCGCGTGTGGCGCAGCGGTTGGAGGCGCCACTGCGACACGCACGTGGAATCGATCCCTGCGCCCATGGCCCTCCAAGCCTTCCATACCTTCGGGGTCGGCAAATTGGTAACAGACTTGTCTGGGAGGATAGCAGCACTTGCTCGATACATTGGCAGGCCACCGCGAGTCATTGTAAAGGCCAGATATGCATTCAATCACCTCCAACGATACTTAGTCGAATGCATGGCGCATCGCTCAGAGATTGATCAACGCCGAGAGCTTTTATCCTTTTATTCTGCACTAGTTTGGTTTTATATAGCTTTTTCTCTTCACTTTGGTGTTTTGAAGATACTTGTGGTTTCTCGTCATGTTATAGAAATATTATTGCACGTAGGAGCGGATGGGGTAGTGGCAATGATGCCCTTCTTCATGACCACGGTGCTGGTTCTATCGCGCCCCGTGTCCACCAAATCAGTCATCCCCAGAATGTTGGCGAATTAGTGTAAGACTTACCTCGGATCAACTCGGTCCCTCTAATCCACGTGAAATCGTCCTAGCACGGTCTTGCCAAAGCTACATGGAGAGACGGCTCGACCAGGATTTACGGTAGTGATAGGCGGATAAAAAACATCAAGCAGCAGCCAAAGCAGCAAGCTAAGTGTTGGAAGGCCTTCGTTGACGATGTGTGAAGCATCGAATAGAGTGCAAGCTGACATCCGCACAGTAGATCTGAGGACGGGTCGTTCAAATAAATTAGGGTAAAGTAAACAAATAGCATGTAGTTATTGAGGTGGGAACAAATTATTGTAGATCTAAAATTCTTTTAAATCAAACGACCTTTAGTTATGCCATATTCATGTGCTTTAAAACATTCCGGCATTCTTCTAATTTTACAATTAAAATCACGTTTAAAAAAAAGACATAAAAGACCAAATTGGAAAAAAATGCTTGGTTGATTTAGTCGTCTTATTCGTGTTCGACGTTGGCACTCAACATTAGGTGGGACTAAGACAAGCTCTAATTTTTCTCTAACACGACGTCTTGCCTAGTGTTTTTATTTAATGCCATGTGGTCTTCAACTTTTCCGGGTTTTGAAAAAATTCGCCCACAGCAAGCATTTCTCCAACTTCTACGAGATCATGCTCGAAGCTGTTTCATCAAATTGCAGTTGTAAACGTTTTAGATGAACAATATCGACCACCCGTCTGAGGGTCGATCTCAAGTGATTTATGTGGTCTTCAACTTTTCCGGGTTTTGAAAAAATTCGCCCACAACAAGCATTTCTCCAACTTCTACGAGATCATGGTCGAAGCTGTTTCATCAAATTGCAGTTGTAAACGTTTTAGACGAACAATATCGACCACCCGTCTGAGGGTCGATCTCAAGTGATTTATCGGCCTGACCAGATTATCTAGTAACTATGTAGTAATTTGAAGAATTCTGACCAAAATGAACTTAAAAAACTCGAAAGTTTTTGATCAACTTTTCGGCGATCTAATAGTTGGAGATAACAATGTGTCTATTTTTATCCATTACTCTGGTTTTGTGGTGGTTTATTTTTGATTTGATCTGGTATGAGTTCTTATGTTTCTTTCAAAGGGCGCATGCAGTGCAGTGGTCGGAGGCGCGCTGCAACACGTTTGGGATCGATTACCGTGCTCGCTGCTCACTAAGCCTTACATCATTCCAGGATCGGCAAATTGGTACCAGACTTGTTTTGAAGGATAGCAGCACTGGATCGATATATCAGTAGGCAACCGCGAGTCACTGTACAGGTTGTATTAGCGTTCACTCGCCTCTGACGATGCTTGGTGAAGTCGGATGCATGCCGCATCTCTCAAGGATTGATCAACGACCTGAGCTATATCCTTTACCCTTTGTTCCTCTTTGAATTTATTAATATGTGAGGATAAATTATTCGAGGATGATCATTCCTAGAGGGATGCTTCATATATTCGACGTCAATAAGCACCACTAGAGAGGTAATTGAATGTATGTGGCCTATACAACTATTGGTGGCGTATCAATGCGTTAAGTCAGTTTTGCTATCTTCTCAGACAAATCCGATACCATTTTTCACCCCGAAGTAATAGAAGTTTTGGCGAGCGCGTGGCGTGGAATGGAGCCGATGACTACTTGTGTGTTGAAAAACACCTCCAACCACTGCGCTGCGAGCACCCAATTCAATGACTCAGCTGTGAAAAGTGGCGGATCTTTCAAATGTTTGATCTGGACTTAGTTATGCATGAGGTTGCTTGCAGCCGGTCTCAATGAGGAGAGGAAGGCGATCAGCGTAGGTTTTCCACTTCAGGGATGCGTTACGAATTGCATCTCGTCACGTATATATTAGGCGTCACAGAAGTGTGTGAGAATGGATATTCGCCCAGTATACTAACTTGTGGAGGCTTATGGTTGTACCAGTTTTGTTTTTTTTTATGCTTCCGGGCAAATATTGCAGTAATTTGCTCTAGAAGAGCTCGATCTAGAAGGCATGGGGCTTGGTATCTCTTAATACGGAATCAACTAAACGGCTATGTACATCGCAGAGAAACCTTAACTATTGCTTTACACGCTCCTCTAGATATGGACATGAGATTAAGCGCACCTTAAACTACAGTATTACTCGCTGAAGACGAACATAGGATAGGCTTTAATTTACCTACTACACTGGATTTTTTACACATTATTTATGTATTTATTAATTTGCTGATAATAGCGCGTATTTGTATTGTAGCTTATATGTCGAGCTGACTAAAATTATGCGAAGAAATTATTGGAAACCTTAGATCCACTCTAGGAGGAAAGCAAAGAGTTTCGTTTGAAGAGAATGGTATTTTCTGGATTCTATAAAGGAATGTTGTCCACTGGGCACTTTTATCCTCCTCTAGAATGCATGTAGGCTTCACTTGTTCTTGGTTTTTTTCACTTGATAGTGATATATGCGATCCATCACTTGGTGTTGTCTGTAGATAGAGGTATGGAGTTTTTGCATGGTATATTTGTCTTTTTCGATATTCTGTTTTATGCTGTTGTAGTTATTACTACTGTCTATCTATTTGTAGAGGTTTTATTTGAGCTTTTTGTTTTACTCCCACTAGCTGAAATTAAGCTTTCCATCAAGATTCTCCAAAGATGCTTGAGGCTGTTTTTAGCTTCTGAATCGGCGTTAGCGGAGGGCAATGGGCATACGCCCTCTCGTTATGGCTCATTTTCACGATTACTAGGCGATGCAGCTGCAACTGCCGCTGCGTCCACGTCTAAAGCAGGAAGCAAAGAAGCTGATGAAGAGAACCGCGGTAATACAGGTTCAAGCATGTGCAGGCAGCTAGAACAAATAAGTAAGTTTTATTCCAGAACATTTGTTACCGTATTCTACTCTAGCCATTTAACAGGTTTCAAATAGTGCAATGCAGAAGTTTTTAGTCACTTGAACTGAAGTTTTAAGTCGCGGTTCTTCATGTATATGAGAAAGTTGTTACAAATATGGTTTTTGTAAAAATTTGGATATGTCGTCCAATCCGCTATTTTCACGTACTGCACGGCATGAATAACATGTTATTCGTAAGTGCACAAAAATAAGTTTCTCTTCTCAGCTTTAAGCAAACGTATCGCAGCGGATGAACTGGAAGCTATTAGTGTCTATGTATCTTTGGCAGTAAGGTAGAGGTTTGCTTATTCTAGGACGTTGGAATTCCGATTTTTGTCCACAAAGCGTTTCTTCTGTCGTTTGTGATCGATATTTGTATTTCACACAGCGAAGTAATTAATTAACCGGGATCTCGCCTAGTATGACAAGATAATGGATCCGAACGCGCTGTTGATGTATGTAGCGTGGAGGATCGGTTAAAAACTTCGAGGGTTTAAATTTTGTTCTTATTTTTTTTTAGAATTTTCTCATTTGCAGACTTAATGTTTCGTAACAAAAACAGTAACATTTGGGGCGATAGGACAAGGCTTTTTACAAAGGTTATCGAGTTCTCAGCTCATGTAGCACTGTAGTTGTTAATAGTTGCAGTAGTAATTAAATGTATTGCTACTTAGTGTACTTAGCTGTGTTATACTGTTGGTAGTTCCAAACTAAAGGCAATAGTACTTTAGTACTTTAGTAATAGTACTAATAGTAGTTACTTTTCAGATGACGACAATCCTCAAGTAGGTAACATGGAGTCAGAAGAAGCTGCGAAGACAAACGTTGAACTAGACAGTAGCGAGCGGACACTTGTCGACCGTGATAGCGACAGTCAAAGTGGGAGTGTGCGCAAGGGTGACAACTGTGTTGAAGACCAAAGTGAATCAGTGACAACAATCAAGCATTCGGATGGGGACCCTGATGAAGTCATTGGCACGTCGGACGATGACTCTTTCGTGAAGGTTTCTTTTTTAAATTTGGAGCCTTTGATTGAAATATAACATACATCATATTCTTCTGGCAAAGGTGCGCATTTTTTTACCCTGCGATTGTTTCTATCTTTTTATCGTAATAGATTATATAGATACCATTGTTCGGTCGGACATCTGGCGAGGCGGCTCAGGAAGGAGAGCTTGATATTCATCTAACGGAATTTATGACATCTTGTAAAGCTCCACCTCCACTTCTGGCTGTACCCCAAGAGTGGGATACGTTGAATGATATTCAGAGCTTAGTGAGTGATTTTCTACATATAAAGTAATAGATAGGGACCTGATGTATATATATA
>MQTX01000093.1:830221-890546 GCA_009735665.1 Angiostrongylus cantonensis
AGTGTATATACATATACATGCATATATATGTACACATATTCGCACATATATGCATATATATACACATATATTTATGTATGTATTGGGGCATGTGTTGCGCAGTTTATAGTGTCCTGCAATACACGTGGAATGAAGCTCATGCCTCAGGCTCATCAAGCCCTCCTTCTCTCAGAGTTCGACAAATTGGTACCAGATTTGTCTGGGAAGATAGCAGCACTGGCTCTATACATCGACAGGCCACCGCGAGTCATTGTAAAGGCCAGATGTGCCTTCAGTCACCTCCAACGATACTTAATGAAGTCGAATGTATGGCGCTTCCCTCAGGGATTGATCAACGCTGAGAGCTTTATCCTTTATCCTTTTACAGTCTCTTACAGTTACCTATCGAGCTACTCACTCAGTGGGACTATCTCCTGGCTATTTTAGTACTAATTTGTCAACACCGGAGTGGTCGAAAGTTCATTGATCCTGGCGTTCGAGGTGGATCCACCGACCACGTGTATATTAGAGTTTACCGCCTCATCGTGGGTGGAAGGTGTTCCTGGGTATCGGGCTTTGATATACAGCGTGGGATACATCCCCTGGTAGGTTCTACCAAGCTGAGAAGGAGTCCGGTGTTCCCTGCAGGAAGCCCAGTAAAAAGTAAACTAGTACAAGGATCTGTCACCGTCTTGGTACCAAACTAGTTGCATGGTGACAAATGTCCCTCTGTTCCTCAGGGACAGCGACCGCCTGTTGTAGTGACGAGCTGGGACAGGCTTTGGGCTACCTGATCTCGAGACTCCGTGTAACCACAATGGCTGGACGAGCAAAACTCCGAAAAAATGAGATTGTGCCGGGGCCCGGCCAGTGAGGGCAGGCCATCGAAGTATCTGGTACTTTACTAGATTTTGCTATGCAGTTTTAGCTTTTTTCTGTGCTTGTTTTATGTGTCATCAATTCTTTCGTGTTTTATTCACTTTTATGGCTAGATACGTTTAGTTGGAGCAGTTTTCACTAAAGCAAAGCGTGTTCGATAAGTTTGTGGCTGAAGTGCGCGAGCACGGTGATGGCAACGACTGAGATCGGCTTTACACTTTTGGGCATTATAGGGTTGTTTTTACAAATTCGATAGGATTCATAGATCTAAGAAATGGTCACAATTGTACTAAATAGGGTTCCAAAGGTATAAAGGGTAACGTGGGTTTCTCACACACAACGTTGTTTACTGTTTTGTAAAGATATGTTGTGCAGAAATAGGTGTACAGTGTAAGCTACTTTCAAGAAATTCAGCTACTTTCAAGAAATTCTAGGTAAACGTCTTAGCATAGCATGCATGGCCTATGTGTGTTCACACTTAATGGCTTGGTGTAGACAGTTAGGTTCTTGTTCTCCTTATTGTATCAATTTTCCAATAATTTGTAACACCGTTCAATCTTTCTCAGCTAGATGAGAATTGAAGTACTTTGTAACTCATTTGATTATATATGAGAATTCCCTCCGGCTAAACGCTTCTGTAAAATCAAGTTGATATGTTTCGAAATCTGCTCCTTCGGTTGCAACGGTACAGTTCCTTACTTGAAGCTTTAGGTCTCTATTTTGGAAATTTGCTTCATGTGAAAATGTGTTCCTTAAATACTTTGTTCCGAAATACGCTTGATCGGCTCTGCACTTATGCAGTGTTAAGTGGGATTTTCCATGATTTTACTGTCCATATTTATATTTCGTGTCAAAAAACCACTGGTGTACTACCATTCTATGTTCTTTTCTTGTACTTATCTGTACCTCTAGGTTACTGTGCTAAGTTTGTATATAGAATGCACCCGATTGTTGTCGGTAGATGGTTTTTGTTCTTTGCAGAGTATGGTGATTTGTATTTAAGTCACTATGATAAAGTAGTACAACATAAAACGATTTTCGTGTTGGGATTCTATTGGTAGCATTCATAGAAACCATGTGGAGTCATCGAAATTGTATTTTTTAAATAACCGGTAAGGGTATGAAGGTTGGAGATTTTATTTACCGTGTAGTACTGAGCAGATCATTCATTGATGTTCGTAGCAAACGTCAGATTCAGATGCGTCGTATCGCTATAAGTTCATGGCGATTATCTTCACAATTTGCCGGTGTTAAAGATCGAGTGAAGTACATTCCTCGTCGTTCATTGCTGTACGTACCGGCCAGTAGTCAAAAGATGCTTGACAAGGTGCCAAGTATCCAGGTAACTTCCAGGTATATACGTGATTAAGTCGCTTTTTCGAAACTCTATTGACTACCTTATGAAACTTGGAAGGTTAAATGGTGCTTTCCTTTCGCGTAAGAGCAGTGCATAATGAGTATTAGTTTAAAGTTGGTATGACTTACTAAACTTGCCTCTTCTATTCTTTCCTCATGTGTGGAGCTCTGTGAGTGCGTTGAAAAATTATCTTTTGTGTAGAATTGTTATCTCTTTATTGATAACAAGCTATACCACCATCGCTTTCGTTATGGTGTGAAGATTTGAAAAGTTAGGAAACAAGTCTCAGAAAGTACTCTAATTCTCAAAGGTCGTAGTAAAGGGACTAAAAGGCATTGATAGTAGATGGAAGTGTGCAGCCGGTTCGCCCATCATTCGCATGGATGTGAAGTGCCTGCAAGCAATATTTTTACCATGTTGATTTGTTGGTTTTCAATTCCAACACTTCTGGATGAAATATTACCTCCGTGATTGCACATTATGGTTCCTTCTTATATTTGTAACATTTCAGGCTTCTCAATGCTTAGTTAGGTAGTTGCCTACCAACGATTTACCGCAATCCAAGTTTCCAAGTGCTTATGTAGTTGGATGGCTCGTGGTCACTGTTTGTGAGGGCCGCAGCATAATTTCCATTTTCTCGGGGCTTTGTTCGTTTAACCATTGTGGTTCTCCAGCGTACCTAGGTCAGCCTAGCCAAAGTCTGCCCCGGTCGTCATCACCACAGACGCTCGCAGCCTTTGTGGATTAGAGTGAGATTTGTTACCATGCGACTGGTTTGATACCAGGATTGCTGTGGGTTCAGGTATTGGCTAGTCGAATGAGTCGCCCCGCTATTCATAGCAGCCTGATACCCAAGAACACCCAGCCACGATGAGGTGGTTAACCATTGGAAGGTGCTTTAATATAGCGAGAGATTAGAATAGCGGCTTTTGAGTAATAATGCGATATTGACGAAAGCTTAGTCTAACATGGATGCACAACTAAACTTCTCAAAGCCAAAAAGTTGAGATTTATTAGCTGGTAGTGGTGAAATGTGGGAATTTATTAGTAAGAATTTGGTCGTTGAAAAGAGGATATTTGAAATTGGAATTGTTGAAAGTAGTAAAAGCGTAAGTGTACAGATATGATTAATATAAGCTAATTAAGGCAGACTGTGTTGTGCTCGAGCTTGAGGATGGGGTGGCATTCACTTCGAAAGCGTTGGCACGTCGTCAAGCCGCAGATGCTCTAAACAAACTATTGAGACAGCAACTACACTGCTTTGAGTTAGGCTTACGAGTGAACTCAGTTTCAAGCGGATTAATGGAGGATGATGTCAAGGTGAAGTGTGCTGCCATTGGTTGCCATCATTAACATAGCTTAAAATTTTTCCACGCACTGAAGGAAGTTAAGGTCGACTGGGTTTTATAAGAGATGTCAGCACACGTTGTTCGTTTGGTTTTTTTCGTTTCGTTTCATGCGAAAATAATGGACGGTTTCACTACTGCAAATTAACATTGCTCACCTATTAGTAAATTGTGTTAGTCGAAATGTTTTCTTCTTGGGCATAGACTCGGTTGTTAATGACAAGGTCTGTTCAATACAGTAATAGCTGACGTTTCGGGGGACTTCTCTTTCTTCAGAGTCTATTAAGGTATAATTAAGACTAAGCTATTAATTGCAATAAAAAGTGTTAGATCCTGCATATCTTTGCCTTTTATATTCAAGTTGTTTCATAATAGTAAGATGAAATTCCGATTTTCTGGTACCAATGAGGCGTATTTCATAGGTTTGTTTGCTTCAGTTTTCGCTCATCATGACGAGAGGGTATTTCCCAATGTGCAGCTGATATTTACGGCTGCCGCGCTTGTTAGGATATTTTGAGAATGAAAATTTCTTTTGTAATCTCTTGAAAATCCTAATTATAGACGAATTTAAAATTGAAAAAAAACTGTATAGGATTTATAGGATTCATACGGTTTGTAGTGACGGTTGCGATGGATGCACCTGCGTTGTAGTGACCGTTGAGCCGTTCACTACTTAGTGGCTTTTCAGTGGTGAGAATAGTAGCTTGTAGCGAATATTAGATAGGGTAGAGACTGTAGACTATTTGTTGTTTCCTCGACTGTCGAAAGTGGATCAGGTTTTTTGATTCTTATTGTTTGATGGTTTTGTCATATAGGTAGTTACCCTTTGACGTTTGAAATGCTGTCAATTGAGAGTCAAGAAATAGGAATTGTAGTTCTCTGGTAGTACAACTGATCTGTCGGCTACGATTGCCAAGTGAATCAATGACTTAGATTTGTCGTGAAGGTTTCTGGAGGCCGACTTGCTCATTTGAATGCAGCGCCACACTGTGTTGAACTGTTAGCTTGGACGAATTGTATCAGCTCGTTCTTCGTCACGCGGGTCTTGCGATCGTTGTCTTCACAGCGTTAATCTCAAATTTGAGTAATTAAACCAATTATACTAATATAATAATAACAAAAGATTATACTAAAACAGTATAAGTGCCGCCATGATATCAGGATTGTTAGACAAACATAAGACAATGAGTAAGAAGTCACGCTTAGGTAGGAGAGTACGTGTATTGGCTGTTGGATTATTATGAGAAAGAGGTTTCGTATAAAATGCAATTTGACCTAGAAAGGTAAAGAGCATATGGTAGTGCGTGCACCAATGGGACCAGATGGTTGTTAGCGCGAATGGCTTACTATAATTAGCTACCGTAGTGGTAGTGAGGAATGGTGTTCAGTACAATTGAGACTTATCTGATAGGAGATACATATAGAAACAAAATAGGTTTAACGCATGTGTTATTATTTAGGATGGTAACAAGTGTAATGCGCAGCAATAACTAGTACTGCTTATATTTATGAACACCCTAACCGTTGAGATCTGCAATGTGTGGTGAAGTGGGAGTGTGAAGAAAAAGACAATTCTTAAGCCAGTGAAATGTTAACATAATAATGAAGTAAGGCAGAACAATTCTATGACAGGAGATGAACGAAGGTGTTATGTGGCGGGAGCGGAGATGGCGAGTGGCAGGAACACCGACGTGTGAAGCTTACCAGCAGACCGCGGTCATTTTATACTGCCTCGGGGGATGGGCAGATGCGTACTGTTGTTGACCCTCGCGTCGTCCTCTTACATTACAATCGTGGTGGCAAAGGCATATCCTTTATTCTTGACAGCCTCAATCTTTGGGCAGTTGTTGTTTATCGCCAGTGACCGCTCTTGTGGTGTGGATATATGCCAATTATCGTTGTGTGACCCCATTATCGTTGCTGTCGTTGTTGCAGTTTTTGGTTCACAACTGGCTAGACGTCAATCACTGTC
Source organism: Angiostrongylus cantonensis (assembly GCA_009735665.1). Lineage (NCBI taxonomy): Eukaryota > Metazoa > Nematoda > Chromadorea > Rhabditida > Metastrongylidae > Angiostrongylus > Angiostrongylus cantonensis. The sequence goes on from MQTX01000093.1 coordinate 835,755, forward strand.
AAAAGACATGTAGAATGAAGTAATTATAGAGGATATTATCTTTTACTGGATAATGTTTATTGGTCGACTTGTCGACACGGTTTTTAAAATGTAACTAAGGCAATAGACTGAAATCTCGGTGAGATTCTTAATTACCTGAAATACCCTACTGATCGTTGACGCAGGTCGGAGCTTCGGATCCCATCCCTTAATTGTGTGAAACTGGTTACTACTAGCGTCGTTCTTTCGACTGAGCGCTCGATAACGTTGAATGATCTTTAATCCTTTTCATCCTATTTACGCAGCGACCAAGTTTCTGACGCATACGTTAGGGCAGGAAGTACCGTTGAGTTGAAAAAGTGTGCACGGCAAATCAAAGAAGCCGTTCTGTACGCCAAACAGTCGAAGATCGGTTGATGGACAAGAGCCGTTAGTGACTGGATTCCTCGGGATGAGATGGCAAGCGTACTGCAGGAAGACCACCAACCCAATAGTCAGAGATCTTCACGAAGAGCCTAGAAGAAAGATATGATACTCGACGAGTTCCTCTAGCGAGCAGAACCCACTGGGCTACTCTTGCACACGACAGGGAAAAATGGAAGATTTACTAACGCCCGCTAGAGTCACTCGACGATCAACAGGACTACTGGTGATACTGGTGGTACACTATTGGTCAAGTATCCGTAGTCTGTTGTCTTAAAAATGGCTTCAGGAATTATATGTTCAGAAATGCTATTCGTAGGCGTTTTATACTATTTATTATAGGAAGTTTGTAAGGCAGGAAGTTTACCACAAGCATTTATGATTCCGAAGGTGGATACCCCAGAGGACGTTGCAACTATTTATGACATCTTCAGAAGTAACTACACTCCTAAGCGAGTCACTGACACAGTTAGTGCAGCAGTTTGATGGTCTCTTCATGGCTTTGTTCTGAGCATTTTCTTTCAAGATTTGCTAATGTTCCCGTATTATTTCAGAGTACTCGTCTGGTCATTTGGATAGAATCAGCTCGAGCTCTTTTGGATATGCCTAGGATTTTGTCGTCCACATTGAGTCTTCATAAGAATTCTGGTTTTTTCAAGTTGGACGCTGTTGTTTTTGGTTCTGATGACTATTGCGCAGATATTGGTATGTTGCTAGATTGTACTAGTTCTGCAAGCTCCTTACGGTTATTTCCGGAAATTTCCTAACTTTTATAGACAGCAGGAAAGTGTGATAACATCGGTAGGTGTGTTCATCAACGTTTGTTGAGCAAGCAAAAAAGTAATTCTGTGTCCGGCCGAGACCGTAAAACCACCATGGTGATAACATATTCCATCACATCTTTGCGATATCTTGTAACTATAGAATGCTACGGCCGCGATGGGGCGGAGCCAAATCGCGCGAGTGGAAAGAAATAATATATGTAGTAATGCGTTATTCTTATCAAAATTCCAACGCCATCATCTTTTTTTTTCGAGCAGCAAAGCGTCAGCCTCCCAACGGTTTACCGCCTCTTCGTGGGTGTCGAGCTGCGTTGTACAGCGTGGGGATTCATCCCCTTGACAGGGTCTCCCAAGTTGAGAAGCCTGACGTTTCCACAAGGTAGCCAAGCTAAAAATAAACGAACACCAGGATCCACAACCTTCTTGGTATTAAACCAGTCGCAAGGTGGCAAATCCTCTGATTCACAAGTGGTGCGACTTCCTGGGGTGGTGACGACCTGAGGCTGACTTTAGCCAGGTCGATCACGTCACTCCAGGGAAACACAATGACTAAACCAGCAAAACTTCGAAAAATGGAGATTATGCTGGGGTGCGCACAGCCAGTGAAGACAGGCCGTCCAGTGAAAAGAAGAGAAGAAAGGGTCAGCAGTACTCAAGATAGGTGAAATGCAGTACAAGTAGAACTACAAGTACATGGCTCATTTCATCAGAAATCTGTTTGTGATAGAGAGCGAGATTCATGGTTTTCAGATTTCAGTGGCGTAAGAATGGGTTTTTTTTAAAGATTAAACAGAACTAACTGTAAGGCCCAAAATTTCGTGCTCATTGTTTAGGCTAAACATTTCTTTTAGCGCACTGCATCTGGCACTATGATGTTGGGACTTGCGTTGAAAGTTCACCCATGTCGAGAATTTTATGTGCCACTCACAGAGTTAATGTCTTTTTTTGTGGTCAGCACAGACAGTACCAAACCTGAACCTAGTAGAATCCAAGGCGATGTAAGAATTTCCTGGCAGAACCAATTAAGACGGTCTGTAAAAATTGTGAGAAGTTTACAGTAGTAGTCAGCTAACCAGGAACAGCCCATTTATTAGTGAATGATACTCACAGACGTTACAATGTACATTTTTTCATGTACTAATATCACTGCAAAATGAACGAATGAAGTTGTTTTGGTACGCATCATTTGTGTCAGCGTTCATATATTCCCTGCAAGTACGTCCTTAAGTTTTGTACTTCTCGTTTTTGCATTGTATTCTCAGAACTACGTCGAAACTCTATAATGGTCCTCCAAAAACACCACTTGTTTGGTATGCTTGGTAATAACGGATGCATCAGATGCAAACACGTATTCCACCTGCCATTCGTCGCAACCGTATGGGCGAACTTTCGTGGTGCTTTTCCTATGTTCCAGAATTCACGGGGACCCGTTTTCATGTGGCAGATCAGCACCATTAGGAATGTCGAAGTAGGAATTATCGCTTGAAGAGCAACGCACTTTACTGAAAAATACTGAAAAAGATCGGTTCGGAGGTGGCTGTTTTTCTTGATACCAACGACAAGCGGTGAACTTCGTGGAGTCGCTATTGGCTGTTCCGAAAAGTTGGATGACTTCAGTGCCAGGACAAACGAACCTTCCAATTGCTGTACAACAACTTTGCGACATGTCGGAATGAGAACTCTGGGGAACGGTTAGGTGTATTATGGGTAAGCTTAGCCATTATCTCAGTATCCGTATCTGATTCCAATATATGTCCCTTTTTCTTCAAATGTTGTTTAATCTGTCGATAATTGGTTATGATTTCTATTTTAAACAAACCCGTTCCTTCTCACTGTTCCGTTGTGGATGGCTGTTTACGGCTATGTGTCGCCCAACGAGTGCGTGCCATCCCACAGTGGATATTATATCTAATTTAATTATCCAGCGAACATTCTTTAAGTGATTCCGCTGAAACGGGAACTTTTCTGGCATTCCTAAGCAGGACAATGGCGTGATGAAGATTGTGGGGATCATAGCTGCCGTCGATTGCAATACCAGCCGAATCACAGCCTCTATATACCATTCTCTGAAGTCCCTGAATAAATATATTAATAATTTCGCATCGTTTGTCAGATACTTAAAATTGCAGATACTTAGAATGTGCGTCTATGCCACACATTTGACGTTTTTTACTCCTGACACGGATTAAACCTTTTTCCCTGAGCTTTGTTTGCTAGTATTGCTTGTAATTCCACCAATTATTGAGTGTCGTGAGCGGCTACAAGTGTTCTTCATTTGATGTTTTTCCATATGCAGAAACGATGTTGTTATTATAGAATTTATTAGGACTCAATAGCTGACGTTTCGGCGGTTTCGCCTTCTTCAGAGCCGTTTATTCGTCGTAAGTATTTCAGTTAGTTGGTGGATAGTAAGGACAGTGCTCGCCCATGTATTACTCTCTACGGCTGCAGAATCGTCAGCTATTGTATCCTGTTAAATTCTTCAATACCAACCTCGTGTATGCGTATTCAAGAAAAACGTCGAATTATAAATCAATGGCGAGGTTAACAGAAAGTCGGTTTTGGGGATCTTCATTTGTTTTTGTTGCAAATCAAATGCTTACAATTGGCTGTACTCCTTCGAGGGACACTAGGAACTTTTACACTATTAAACTTTTTATTTGACGATCTTTCTTCTACTATTCCTTCCACATCAAGCTATTTTTCCCGTTATTATTTTCGTATAAGACTAGTGTCTTTTTCTGGAAAAAAAATCGGCTTGTTCAATCTCTCTATCGCTTAAAATATGTTCTTCAATGACAGAAACCGAATGAGAAGAACAATTCGAGAACTTTAGGAGCTATGTGTTTCATCGTAATAAGTTAAGTAGTCTTTTACTCTATTGGAAAAATTGTATATATTCTAGCATTTTTAACCAGTTTGGCTCTTTAAAGTTTTTGGCTACTAAGATTAGCTGAAAACTTTTTCGTCACGCTTTTGTTATCTTGGTAGTAACGTGTTGTAACTACTTTTGTTCATCAGAACAGATCTTTTTTGAAGGTGCGACTCGTTCATCTGAAGGGAAAGAAGTGATTTACGCTCGACAACGATTTATCACGTGCTGTAAGGCGTTTCAATTGCAAGCAATCGACAGTGTCTTCATTGATATCAAAGACATAGACGGGTTGAGAAGACAGTGCATAGAAGGTCAGATTTTCCCAGCATTATATTATACTATGATTACATCTTTGTTTGTTCTTTAATATTTGCTTCTTCTGTTTAGGCCACAGTTGGGGTTTCACAGGAAAACAGAGCATTCATCCAACACAGGTTGGACACGATTTGGTGAAGTTTTCATTTTACTAGTCCTTTGCTTCATGGAAAAACCTTAGAATAGTTTAACGACTGGCAACTGTGCATTAGCTTCTTAGAAAAACGTAATAGTACATAATTTGATTGCCGAAATACTTGGAGATTTAAATCCCCTTTCTGACATATCAAGTGCCTTCCATTTATTCCATTGTTTCCCAATCAACATCTGTATCGGGTTGATCTGTGGGTTCGGCTGTGGCTCGTGTTTTTCCCACATTAACATATTGGACGCCGGTGTACTTTGTGTTTTCCGTGGAATCCAAAGATGTCTTGTCTTGACGTTCCCGGTTTTTTCATCACCCACAGTCACCAGTTGCTGAAGCGGGACAATGGACCAAATTCATTTCTGAACTAGAGGGCAGAAATTCCAGCTAGTTGTCTGATCGCATCTTCAATGATTTATTCAGTAGTTTATATCGGCTGTATTGATATATGAAGTGCTGTTTACTGGCAGCACTCAAGAACAAGCTCGCTTAGAGGATTCTTGTAAGACTACCTTGTAGTTCCGGAAAGAATTTACAAGTTGTGCAGAAGTAGAACGGTGTGGTAGTGAACGCGTTAGCCCCCGGAAAGGGTAATAGCGTGTTGGCTCCCCACCGCACACACCTGTCGTCTGGAGTTTTGCAAATATCTCAGCATCATTGTAGTATAGAAGTGTTTTTCTTTGAGCGTAGTTTTTTGAAAGTATGACCAGAGAACTGAACTGCTTTTTGCCTCTGGAACTGTATCTCGAGCTATTTGACCCAAATGCAGACTACAAGTAGTTCGGTTTTGTTGCTGTATAAACATAACATTCATAGACTCGTAATGGAAAGGACCATTGCAGTGAAGCCAGCTTTGTATTGCTGGTATTGCTGATAGCATCGTTAGAGTAGAAATGTGGATGAGAGGAAAGCAATACGAGGCCCCTGATTTGGCTGTGGGTAACACATGCCCCTCCTCCTCCTCCCCTCTCCCCCTGCTCATGTCACAACATCTTTGTGGTTGTTTTGTCATAATGTGTCAGATGTGTGCGTGTGGTTTTTGTTGCTGTGGTCATATTTTTACTTGGCATCTCTTATTCTACCTATAAGTAAGGAATTCCTTTAGCTTCCACAGTAGATATTTTTTTTATCAATGTTTAGGTACCAGTGATTCAGGAGGCGTTCTTACCGTCGGCGGATAAGGTGGAGTGGGCGACAGAGTTGGCTCATGCGTTCAGTCAGCACCAGATTGAAGGGAAAGGAGCGTTTCAGTTTCGTGGTCAAATGATAGATCGGCCGTTATTATTGCAGGCGATGAACATCATTCAGCTCGTGGAAAGAGTAGGTGTTGAGATAAGTAGCGTTAGCAAGTAACCTGCTGATAAACTAAGTCTGTGCTCAATCTTAATGACATCAACTTTTTAATTTTCGTCGTTTAAGTAGGGATAGTGCTATTGTAGGTTAAAAAGATTTCCTCATTTATTATAATCACCATTTGTACTTTTCGCCCAGTCGTCGGTTTGTCTAGGGCTTGTGAAGTTATTTGTGCTTATATAGAATTTGCAATTTCTAGTGGGGAATCTGTTCATAAGTTGATATTTATTATTTGTTTGATGTCAAAGTTAGTATTTGCAAATAAAACCGATATTTTTATATATTCTCTAACGCATTCTTTGGTCGATGACTGGCGCTGGTGAAGGAAAATGCGTTCCGAAGTGGAAATATCAACTGGTAAAAAGTTAGCAAACATGGACGAAATGCGGTAGAAAAGCCGTAGGCATCTAGCAGGTGTTATTAACATAATGACGATTTTAATATTTATTTTATTGACTAATATTAATGCGTGTGTATGAGACAAATCGGTTTCGATGCAATCGATTCTCGGGTCTTTTTCTTGAACATCTTACGTGCAAGTTTTTTTTTCACCGAGCAACAGGACGAGAAGAGTAAGAAGTCATGTGCTGCAGAGATTGTGGTTGTCGAGGCTGATATTCCTTCATAGGCACATAGAGTTTGCGTTCGTCAGTTTGTTTCTACACCGTGTATCGCTTGAAACATCACTGGTTTCTATCTTCGCTGTGTTCAGATTTATGTGGAAAGCGAGGCGACATGTGGTGTGTAACCGACATCCAAAGGCTCATAGCATCGCAATTGGACACAGGATGAAATATTGCTCGTCACATACAAAGGAGATGTTCGAAAGACAAAGAACACAGAATTTAGTGAGAAACCCGTACAATAACAAAGTACTCTCTCTCTCTCTCTCTCGAGAACATGGAGAAGTGAATGGGTCGAGTTGTGTGGTTCGTTCTTTATACTATAGTATATCTTCGCATCCTTTCTATTCCCACATCTTATTATTCTAATCGCAAAACATGCTGTTTACCACATATGGTCAGCTAATAGGTTCTTTCCAATGCGGTGTTTCTAGTGGGATCTCACCCACACTTTCCATACCTTTTCTTTGTAGTCAATTCCTTTTAACTCGGAATTATTGCCTTGAGCGTCGGTACAACGTGAAATGCTTGTCACTCTTAGGGAGGTCTTCTTATACAAAGCATTTGAAATATGAGGTGGATCCAAATTTCTGGTGAAAATAAGATCAGAGTTGTGTTCAAAACTCGTGATTGTGACAATTATTTGAGAAGTTCCATTCCACTTAGGTTTATCAAAGAAGAGAAGGGACCTGCCGATGATCAAAAAGTTTTCTATCAGGGTATCACCTGTCACCTGTATCACCTGTAGTCCCGTTGATCGTCGAGTGATTCGAGCGGGCGCCAGTAAAAACTCCATTTTTTCCCATCGCGGGCATCAGTAGCCCAATGGGTTCTTCTCGCTTTAGGGACTCGTCGAGCATCATATCCTTCTTCTAGGCTTTTCGTGAAGAACTCTGACCAACGGGTCGGTGGTCTTCCTGCAGTACGTTTGACATCCCGAGGAATCCAGTCACTAACAGCCCTTGTCCATCGGTTATCACTCATACGCATTACAAGTCCGGCCCACCTTATCTTCGACGGTTTGGCGTATAGAGCGGCATCTTTGATTTTCGATCGTTGACGTAGATCGGAGCTTCGGATCCCATCCCTTACTTGTGCGAAACGGGATACTCCTAGCATCGTCCTTTCGACTGCGCGTTCGATAACGCTGAGTGATCTTTCATCCTGCTTACGTAGCGACCAAGTTTCTGACGCATACGTTAGGGCAGTGGTTATATCATAAAGGATAAAAAAGAATAAAGCCCTCGGCGTTGATAAGTTCCTGAGGGGTGCGCCGTGCATTCGACTTCATTAAGTATCTTTGGAGGTGATTGAATGCATATCTGGCCTTTACAATTACTCGTGGTGGCCTGCCGATGTATCGAGCCAGTGCTGCTATCCTCCCAGACAAGTCCTACCAATTTGCCGACCCCGGAGGGATGGAAGGCTTGGTGGGCCATGGGCGCATTCCACGTGCGTGTCGTAGTGGCGACTCCAACCACTGCGCCACACGCGCTCATTATGGTTATATCATACATAGACTTTTTTTCATTTTCGATTTATGCCACGGAAATTTGCCCTTATTTATATCTAAATGTATTACATCCATTGCAATTCATACGCTGGATCGTCGGCTCGTTTTAATTGCTTGCGTTTATAAATCGGAGCATCCTTCACTGAAATCTTTTCGTGTTAAAATTGAGTCTCTTCTTTGCGGTAATATTTTCCGGAAGTGGACATCCAGAAGCATAAACGAATCCTACCGTTAAAATCACTAGTGCCGTCAAGATTTTCAGTTTTACAAAGTACATTCATCATATCTTCTCCAATAAGTTCCTCCAGTTTACAGTACTGAAAGTGCATTGGTGCTAATATCCGGCTATCCGTAGTATTGTAAATTAGTCTTGTACTACTGATGACATCGAAAGCTTTGGTAGGCTTAAGGAAGTTCTAAATAAGCTATATTTTTTGTGCTGACAAAGACAACAGAAAGTTTCAGCAGAGTAAAACTGTGCAGTGTAGGTTCTTATATAATAAAGGAATCAGATTTAGCTTGTTCACTTAGTCATCTAGTTCCAAGAATTGCTGCGATTGTAGAAGAGTTTAGTACGCAAGTCTCTAAACCGCCTGGCTTCAACAACAGCAGGATTCTACACGTGACGGTGGCGAGACAACGAAATAAATGGAAGATATGCTAGGTCTTGCAAGACATCTCGAATGGACCATTTAAATATCTAATATGAAGTTCAAAGTAGGGGCGAAACCTGTTCTAATTCGGCTTTTAGTCTTGACTGATCCTTACGGAATCTTCTTTCACATTTGCTATCAAATTCGAATTTGGTTTCGATGAGGTTCTCATCTCGAAGAAGGCACATGATTTCTTGCATTATCTGAACGACTGTTTTACAAAAGTTAGCTTTTGTTGTTCCATAAGCCCAACTGACTTTAAATGTAAAGCGTTCAGAATGTTTTCATTACTGCCACTGCATACGTTTTTCTGGTTCATATTAGATAAGCGGGACTGCTAGAGAATGGAATCCATTAAAAAGCAGAATCCAAGAACGAGAAGTTTAACTTACACACCTTCTCATTAAACTCGTCATCTTCTCGATCGTGAATTGCTGTTGGGCCTCCGATAGTCGTCAGACCACCAACCATTGTTGTTTTGTATTGATCCTAGAAAAATTACTAGTGATAATTTATAGATGCCAACCAACATGGAATATTCTTGATTTGCATCAATATCAGACACAATAGGTGGGTATAGGGCAGCAATTATACAAGTCCTCTAATGGGCACAGCTTTATGGTTTTATCCCGTGACGTGGGCTAACGGTGGCCTCCATACCTTTGGAACAGAGAAATCGATACCAGATTCTTCCGGAAGAATAAAAACGCTGACTTCATACTTCAGTAGGCCAACTAAGTAAGACAACGCATAGGCCAAATATGAAATCAATCACAACTGCAGCTCTCTGTGAAGTTGAATACGTGAGAGATCTTCGAAAGATTACCAGCTTCCATTTTATCCTTCTTTACTGCACAGATCCAATGCTGCGCCACTTCGTTTTTCTATATTGCTTCATATTAAGGATGTTTACACACTTTGGATTTCTCTAACAGTTTTACTAGAAAATCAAAATCTCCATCACTACTAAGGAATTGCTCGAAAACAGAAGGAAACTGACGCTTGATCCCACTACAACACGTTTAGCGTGGCTAGTAATAAATGCCAGCCGCAAAAGAGTTTTGCAGAAAGATCTACAACGGTACAAGCAGAAGAAACTACAAGAAGCAGCAGAGAAAAGATGCAGTCAGAAAAAATGCCGCAGAAACTTGTGTAATTACAATGTTCCGCTGTCAGCCCTGATGAACGAAGATGGGATCGTCAAAACTTCTCGCCATGATATGGAATTAATAACGGAAACGTTGCACAACAACATTTTTCGTTTCACAACCTTCAACCCGGACCCTAATATACTCGGTGGAGATGAACCACCGAGAATTCTTTCACCGGAGGTTCGAGTTGCGATAGAAAGCATGAAAAGAGGCACAGCTCGAGGATCAGACAATGACACTGCCGATTTCTTTAGAGCTGCAGGCCACAATTTACATGCACTTCTCGCAAATAATATGACAGCCTATCTTCAAAAAGAAAAAATCCCAGACCAGTGGAGGACGCCGCGCACGGTCATCCTGTCTAATAAAGGAAACCGAAGGGATCTTCGTAACTATCGTTTCATATGCTTGTTAAGCGTGCTCTACAATCACTTCACGAAGATTATCCTCTCGCGCATATCAAGGATATTGGATAAGGCATAACCAGTCGAAGAAACAAGATTTCGGAAAAGATTTTGCTGCGTGGACCACATGCAAACCGTGTCCAGGGCCATCGAAGTCTGCCGGGAATACCACTTGCCTCTTCCCCGTCCTAACCTTTATCGACTATGAAAAAACGTTTGACAGTGTCGAAACGAATGCAATCCTATCAGCACTCGTCGACCAAGGAGTGAACCCGTCCTACATCTGAACTCTGTCCGACTGTTATCGGAACTGTACTACGGAAATACAGCTTTTCCATCGACCTCTTACCATACCCATAGGAAAAGGGGTTCAACAGGGCGACACAATATTGCCAAAGCTGTTTAGTGCCGTACTATCGACAAGTCGACCAAATAAGCATTATCAAATGGAAAATAATGTCCTCTATTTCAACTTTATTCTCTATGTGTTCTGATGGTGCTCAGTGCTCTACATTCACATCCCATCTTAGCCATCGGGCACGCCAGCAAACATGGCAACTATAACCATCAGACACACCACCGGGCGTAATACCAGGCACGACGCATTGCTTATGGGCGAGACCTTGCGATCCGTGACGTGACCCCGCGACCAACGCCATTCGATCGGATCTAGCCACGCTTCTTAGCGTGGCCATTCCGTCCAACCCTTGGAGCTCAACGTTGCCCTTTTCCTCATCATTAACTTGCTCTCTCGCATAATCGTTTCAATCACAGCTTCTTCGATCTATCTAGACACAAATAATATTAACCAAAGTCTCTAGTTCCTTCATTTCCAATGCATTAATGTTGTCATCGATTACCTTGCCATTACTGCGTGTTGTTATTGTAAATTTTTGGTAAATTCCATTACCGCTCACAGGTACTCTATCCAACAATTCTTCATTCTTATTTCGAGATCATTCTTGCAACCGCTATTCACATTCTTGCACTGTGGGCACTGTATTCACAATCTTAACTCTTTCATAATAGGAGCAATGTTTTTGCACAATCAGTATTAAATAATCACTCATATACTCATCACATTGTCATCACCATTTTGCAATGTCACAAGCTCACATGTACATTCTAATGTGCTAACCTCTTCTCATGGAGCTAGTGTACTCTCCACCACACTTATACACCGCCGCACTCCCTTAATCTACGGTTTTCCATCATCGGTATTAAACCTCTTATGCCTTATTTTTCCCTTAGTAAGCAGCATAAGCGTACTGTAGCAGGTCCAGTGCTGTCATGATTACATCTCAGTAACAACGTCACACATACCTCTATGTACAACTGTATATTGTGCATACACCTATAATCTCATTGAGTTGTTGTTAAATTAATATGTATATAAGGGTTTAATTACCCAAGTTTGGACATTGTGACTGCTAATCACGAAAAGCGTCGCATGGCACAGGCAAAGGCGAGCAGCTGTTTCGACCGAGTCTTCTCAACTACTTGGTATTCATATACTAGCGAGCCCTCCCAACACACACTGCAGTGGATAATGAAGTCACTCGCTTATGATGAAAACCTTCGTTTTACCGACGACATTGTCATCTTCTCAAGAAGTACTAGCGAAGCAGAGATGATAAACGAGCTCATCGAAGCAAGGAAAAAGGTTGGACTTTGCATAATTCGAAAGAAGACCCAGTTCATGAAATATATATGGTGCGAGGACAAAAAAAAAAATTGAATTGGATGGCTCCCTCATTGCAGAGCCGACCTCGTACGTATACCTTGGGCGATCAATGAACATGAAAAACAGCATGAAGGAAGAACTAGAAAGAAGAAGGAGAGCAGCCTGGGCCGCATTCTGGCCACTCAACGAAGCCACCGACCAACTGAAGGGCCCCAGAAATCTGCGCTCATCTTTTCGATTCTACGGTTCTTCCAGCGCTCTGTTATGGTGCAGAAACGTGGGTTGATACTTTAACTACGTCAAGAATGCTTCTCACTACTCGCAAAGCGCTTGAGCAATGTTTTCTGAAATATAACCAGCACTCTCAATATCTAGCCGTAATGCGAAGCTCTGATCTTCAATCTCTATCACACTTCTTCGAGATCCAGGAAAATATACAACGACAGCAAAACAGATGGACCGGTCACATAATAAGAACAGACGACAAATGGACGAAAAAAACAGTAAAATGAACTCCAAGGGAATGAAAACGTAGCCTTGAACGACCACCTACACGTTGGGTGGACGTGTTTGTAAACAAAGTTAATCAACTGTACTCGCAGCTACAGTTGTTTTGCAGATTACGTTATAAGACTCGCTTTACTAGAAAGCAGGCGAAGGTAGAGCACTATTTTTTTAATTCGCACAAGGCTCTTTAATCGCTTTAACTGACTTTCAGCAAAGTCCTTTCAAATTCGCAGTGGACTTCTGCTAGAGAGGCTGTCTCGGATCCACAAAAGCTAGCAAGTTTCTGTGATGAATAGCTGAAAACTTCTAGCACGGAATTCGTAGAATTTCAAGGAAAATCAACTCGACTAGCTTTCAACCACATTCATGATGAAGACAAATTCCTCAGCAGCAGCCGAACGAACACACAAATCCGAGCGCCTGCTAGGCTAGTAAACTGCTAGGAAAATAATGGATTTTGTAAGGTGAAGTTACATGGTGTATAGAGTTTATGATTTTTAAGAATAGAAGAATTATAGACTTACTGGAACTTGAAAGTAGTTCTTTCGTCGTGCGTCACCTCTTTTTGCTCCTCTATCGGTTCGGGCCTAAAGCATAAAGTCTTCAATCCATCTACTTTCTTGATGTAAGCATCAGTATATCAATGACGAAATAAGTTTATCAAAACTGCACTAATTATGTTTGTAATACCAAGAAAGTCAACTGACTACTCACGGCGTAGAGAGCCATTGTTTTGTCCAAAGATTCTTGCTTATTTTTACGTTTCTCCTTTGGTTTTAGATCAACATCGAATTGAGGGTTGCATGCGTCTTTTCCTTTTGAAATCTCTCGCAGTTTTATCTCAGATTCATTGGAAACCTCACCTGAAAAAACTGAAATTTTCAGAGATTCGCTATGCACTCAGCAAAGCTGCATAGTGAATAAAATTCGTCTTTACCACGTAAATCACAGCCCGGAGTCGACATTGTGATAGAAAACAACCACACCGAAGTGGAAGGCGATTGAATGAAGATCGAGAATAAAGGCATTTACACAATTTTCGTCAATAAGCAATCCATTGGAGTGAAACATATCACGTGATTACTATCGTATTCAACGTCCATGACTTACAAAACGAGTAATACTTACTTGCTTGAATATTTGGATCGGCCGCTTCCAATTTTTGAGCGGCTCACAGTATAACTTCCATTTTTCCGAAGAATTGCTAATTTGGCTACTCTAGTTTTCCGGGGCCCCAAAGTCAGTCAGGCCAATGTCTGGTCTAGGTCGTCACCATGACATGCAATCGTTGTTCCTGTGGAGCAGACCCTGTCCCTGTTCACTGTGCTACTAGTTTGGTCCCAGGACTGTGACGGATTCTGGTATTGGTTTATACTTAGCAGGTGGACTTTCTGGTAAAAAAACCGGACTCCTTCTCTGCTTGGAAGATCATGCAGGGGTGATGAATACCTTCGCTGCACATTACAGGCCATCACTAAGGAACACCTCCCAGCCACGATAAGGCGGTAAACCGTTGGAAGGAAAACGAATTATAGCAAATTTAATTTTTTTATCACTACGGAGGTCCCTCATGTGAGGGATATCACGAAGCTAAGTCAGGCATTCTCAGACGACGGATAGCGGGATAATCGCTGACTAAGAGCGACGGTATGTTACTCTGAGACGCAACTGGATTCAGAGGATTGAATCTCTGTTTCTGCTGCACCGATTTGGCCCCTAAATTTCTGTATTTGCTAGACGTACTCATGCATGCGTGTGTGGGTGCGTTCTCGCTTTATACAGATTGCATCCTACGAGTCAATTCGACCAAAGCCTGCATTCATGTAACAACGAAGTTTATGGGAGGCGGTAGCTCCTTTCGAGGAACAACCTTCTTGTCTACTCTGGGAGAGCATGACAAGCTACCCGTGAGTGTACCTATCCTCTACTTTCAGTAAACTATACGTGGGTATCAAAAAGCTAAACGCAGTAGAAGAAACCTATCTCATTACTCTGAACTCGAAGGAGCCTTCAATTTGGCAGCGTTGGGTAAGACGAGTACGGATAAAAAGGATAAAGCTCTCGGCGTTGATTAATCTTTAAAGGATGCGCCATGCATTCGACTTTATTAAGTATCGGTGGAGGTGTTTGAATGCATATCAGGCCTTTACAATGCCTCGCGGTGGCTTGCCGACATATCGAGCCAGTGCTGCTATCCTTCCAGACAAGTCTAGTACCGATTGGCGACCCCGGAGGGATGGAAGGCGTGGTGGGACATGGGCGCAGAAATCTATTCCACGTGCGTGTCGCAGTGGCGTCTCGAACCACTGCACCACACTCGCCTGGACAAGTACGGATTGTCTACTATAATCGCAGAATCAGTGGAATCTGCCTGAATCGCGAAGAAGTAAGGTGACGATCTATACTAACAATGCGCATACATATCGTGTCTTCCATAGAAGACTGAATAATGCAGCCGAGAAAGGTGAGGTACAATGTCATCGTACTGGCCAAGACAAGAAGACGATCAGATGGCGAAACGTTCCAATGCGTTGGTATTAGGCACCAGTTTCTTCGAGGAGTGGGTTCGAACCGCATTCTCGTCACCTGTTTTACTTTCGATTACTACGCTCTACTGTATGTCAACCACTGAAAAACTTGTCGTATTCGAGCACCTCTGCATGGCTTTAATGGCATTTTTATTGGAGAGACTAAAGCGTTGGTACGGTGAGATGGCGGACCGCTCTAAAGCGCTTTTTTAAAGCACCAGTACCTTCGAAGCTGTGCCTGTGCTCGAATCGCACTTTGGTTACGGGTTTTGTTGGCGACTTCTACGGTAGACTGTAAGTACACCACTGTAGGTCTCGTCATCATCACCGGTCTCTGTATAGCCTAAAGCGTGCCCTTAAATCAGAAACCATAAGTGTTGCACGGCAAAATGGCTAAGGAATCGAGAGCGCTAGTCTTAAGCACAAGTCCTTTCGGGGCTTGTGTTCGAATCCCACTCTCTTCACTGCTTTTGCTTTCGACTACTACATTCCACTGCATGTGAACCACTGAAGAACTTGTTGTAATCAAGCACATCTGCACGGCTTTAATCGCATTTTTATTGGAGAGGTGTGCAAAATATTTTTTTTATACGAGGAATCTCGAGCCGGTTAGTAGTGAGGCTACGTGGTGCGTCCCCAATAGGGGGTTAATGGCGGGCCAAAAATGACCTTTGCTTCCCTGAGACGCAGGTGAATCCAGAGGATGGACTCCCTGTTTCTGCTGCGCCGATTTAGCGCATACTTTCTGTATTTGCTAGCGGTATTCATGCGCATACTTTCTGTATTTGCTAGGCGTATTCATGCATGCGTGTGTGGGTGCGTTCTCGCTTTATGCGGATTGTATTCTACGAGTCAATTCGGCCAAAAGCCTGCAAGTGACAGGGAAATATATGGGACGCAGTTAGGAGTCGTCTCCAACAAATAAGCTTTATGTCTACTGTGGAAGAGCCTGGCAAGCTACCCGTGAGTATACCCAGCCCTGACGATCAGAGCCCAGCAAGCTATACGTGGGTATCAGAATGCTAAACACGGAAAAAAAGGGCTGTATTCCCCTGACCCCGAAGAAGCCCCCAATTCGGCAGCGTTGAGTAGGACGAGTATGGAGAGGCTGCTAGAATCTCAGGGCCAATGAAAGCTTTCTGTATCACGAAAAACTATGGTGACGATCTGTATCTACGGTGCACGTACCGTTGCATCCGAGTCCTCGATAGAAGACTTGCTCATGCAAGCAAGTATGATAAGGCACGACGTCATCGGCCTGGCCGAAACGAGAAGACGCCATCGATTCAACGCCGTGTATGACACTAGAGAAGAACTGTTCCTCGGAACATGCGACAGTAGAGGCGTAGGCGGTGTCGGCGTTCTCGTCACCACGAGTTTGTCCGTGAACATCGATACATTCGATTGCAATGCGAGTTGTACTTTTACGATTAAAGAGATGTGGATCAATACCAGCTTTACAATTTTCGTCATTTACGCACCGACGTCGGCCTTTGATGAGGAAAAAGTCAAAGCATTCTATGTGGACTTGGAGAAGTTTTATAGAGAAGACCATACATTTTTCAAGGTTATCATTGAAGATTTTAAGGCTAAGATTAGACCAAGGAAAGCGTCTAAAAACGTCACAAGATAAGGTGAGCAAGTTTATCATGACGACCAAGACCATTCATAGTAACTCACAATTCCAAAAACGTTACCCTCAACACTGGAAGTCTTTCAGTGGAGAGTACAGGAACGAAATAGACCACATCATAGTAAATAGGAAGTTTTACCTAACCAATGTCGTGGTTGTCCCAAAATTCCACAAGGGATCAGACCATCGCCTCTTTCGTGCAAGATTCCATTTTTCGCGGAAAGGAGAAAGAGCCGCTAAATTCAAAAACTGAAGTCTCAGAACCACCATAAACGGGGATTTATTTAACCCATTAGTCGGCTGCTGGAAAAAAAAACTGTTATCGATAATGTCGACAATGATTACGTTCGGCTCATTTAACCTCTTTACGTTAGCGCTATGAAAGCTGAGAGTTCAAAAGTTACCAAGAGACGTATGTCTCCAGAAACACTCGAATTGATATGCCAGGGTGGAATCGCATGAGTTGCAGGCAACCGCGAACTAACGCCCGAGCTTGCAAAACAATGCAGACAAGCGACAAAAAAAAATCTTAAAAAGAGAAGAGCAGCAGTAATGGTCGAAGTCGCAGAGGCTGGGAAGAGCCTAACAATGCTTCGCCAAGTACAAGACCAATATGACTGCACTCCGAGTTCCTAATCGAACAGTAGCAGCGTCCAGAGTGACAACAGAGAAAACCAATCACGAATACTACTCAGATCTCTCCAATAGCAACGTTCACCACCCATCATGCGAATTGAAAGAGGGTGGATTTGTTATACCACAGGTTCTCCCTGCCATTTCCTGTGATGCCATTTCGTCGGCAAAAAAACGAACAACACCAGGTCCAGACAGGATAAGATCAGAACAGTTGAAGAACCTTCTGCCAGTCCTTGTAAACACACTGGCTCGGTTATTCACACGCTACCTGTTTAAACGAAATGCTTGCAGTCGGTCGTCTACAAACCTTTTACTCGAGTCATCCTAAACGGGATTGGCAGATTACTAGACCAAGGGCCATGTGAGCAAAGAGTGTTTCAAAAAGATTTAGCACGTGAACCACATCAACACGACAACAGGACCCATTGAAGTATCGCGAGAGTGCAAAATACCGCACTGTCTCACTTTAGTCGCTATAAAAAAGGCCTTTGACACAACTGAGATGGAAGCAGTCACGGAAGCCCTTGATGTTCTAGGGATACCTACTCACTGTGCAACTCAGTACATAAAGATTCTTCGTGAACTGTACAAAAATTTTACAATCAAGATATCGCCATTCTACAATGATATTAACGTTGACGTCAAAAGATGAGTTAAGCAAGGCGATACAGTCTTGCCAAAGCTATTTACCGCCACTTTCCACAACGTCATGCGAACATTGGAATGGAATAATCTGGGGAGAAATTCGACGGCAGGCAGTTGAATTATCTTCACATTATTAATGACATATTCCCTTTAACATAAAAGATTAATCAAGCAGAGCGATTGTTTGCAGACTTTAATAAAGCCTGTGGAAATTTAGTCTTTATCTAAATCTCACAAAAACGGTGTCTTTAAGAAACGCTTCATAGTGTGCTCCATAGTTGTGCAGAAGAGAGCGAGCGGCTTGGGCAGTTTTCATGTGCATCGAGGATGTAGTGAAGAAAACAAAGAACACCCGACTTCTTGCCCACCTTTTCGACTCAACGGTTCTTCTTGCCCTAACGTATGCGTCAGAAACCTGGTCGCTACGCAAGCAGGATGAAAGATCTCTCAGCGTTATCGAACGCGCAGTCGAAAGGACGATGCTGGGAGTATTCCGTTTCACACAAGTAAGGGATGAGATCCTAAGCTCTGACCTGCGTCAACGATCAGAAATCAAGGATTCCGTTCTGTACACCAAACAGTTGGAAATAAGGTGGGCCGAACCCGTAATGCGTATGAATGATAACCGATGAACAAGAGCTGTTAGTGACTGGATTCTTCGGGATGTTAAACCTACTGTAGGAAGACCACCGACCCGATGGTCAGAGTTCTTCACGAAAAGCCTAGAAGAAAGATATGATGCTCGACGAATCCCTAAAGCGAGGAGAACCCACTGGGCTACTCTTGCACGCGAAAAGGAAAATGGAAGACTCGATGATGCTCTTTCGAGTCACTCAGTGATTAGAGAAAATACCGGTGATACAGGTGGTCATTACGGTAGCCAAATTTGTCAAAAAGTCTGAAATGCTATAGAGAGCTCGTTTAAGTTTTTTAGACCACTCAGCAATATAACCATTATAGATGCTCTGGACAACGACGTTGTGACGTTTGTCAGACGTTCTTCTTGGTCCAATCTTGGCATTGAAATTCCCAGTGGTGACCTTGAAGAATGTATGATCTTCCTGATCCTGTATGATCTGTATGAAGGATGGTCTTCTTTGTAAAACTTCTCCAATTCCATGTACAACACTTCGACTTTTTCTTCGTCATAGTTTGATGTTGGCTCGTAAACGTCGATGATTGTTAAAACCGGTATTGATCCACATTTTTCTAGTCGTAAACGTCCGGTTCGGGTTGCAAGCTGTTCCAATGAATCGATGTTCGTAGACAAACTCGTGTCGACGAGAACACCGACACCGCCTACTCCTCTACGGTCGCATGTTCTAAGGAACAGTTCTTTTCCAATGTCATAGACGGCGTTGAATGGGTTGTGCCGAATTATAATTCGGTAGTATTTCAATATTTGAAATACCGCCGAATACTCTTCGTCGCCAGTTAGTTCGTAACCGCTTGTATGATCGTCTATGTGAAACACAAAATTGCGTAATCTGCTTTTATGGCATGGACGGTGACTGCATGAGTTCAGGTGCGATATTCCTAATCTCTTGTGGTATTTGCGGAGATGAATTGGCGAAACGGGCAGACCTTTATGTATGCGCATAAAAGAACACCTAGATGGCAAACGAAAGGTAAGGCAAGGTACGCATAGGATACAAAAGCATAGCGAAGACGATTTTGGTATAAAAGTCGCTATCCTCGCACGGAATACGAAAACACCAACGCGTAAACTCCTCGAGGCAGTCGTCAGCCATATGCAACTCTGAGTGGCTTTTCTTCTTCGGTGGAAGACAGATGAAAAAAGCGGTTGGTTTTTTCGAGAAGCCGTAGATCTTGTAATTATCGCTCAGATTTTTACCTTTTTGTTTGTGCTGTTGAAGTATTTGACCTAGTAAGTTACGTATTAGTATACCCTTCCAGGCTCTGAAGAAGACGATTCTGCCGAAACGTCAGCTGCGATTGTGTTGTATGTGTTTTATTGTATGGAAGTAAACGTATGCTGTTTAACGACCTAGCGATTGCTGAGAGGGAAAGCGACGAATTCTGTCCATATAATTTGATCTTCAAAACTGTCTCTAACTGTCAACTAGTGTGAAAATTAAGTAGAATTTTTACATGTAAGCAGTTAGAAATTTCGAACACTGACTTTTTGTTAGCCTCGACATTGTTCGGGAAGTTAGCACCTTCTTGATTAGGGATGAGGTTGTTAATAAAAAGGTTTATTCAATGCAATAGAGTATAGGTTGACGTTCCAGCCTATTTCGCTTTCCTTGAAGTGTGAAAAGGTTTAGTTATTTCTAACATACTTAGCAGGAAACCTGAATGGCTTCGGCAGAAGAATCAAGAAGCCAGGAGGGAGGTCTTCCGTACAGAGTTTACATGGATGGGTGATGTGCCCCTCCAATGCTAAAACATATTTTAAAACATGCAATCCGAAATGTAGTTGATTCTGAATGGGTTTGCCTCATTGGAGAAGATGGACCGCTGAGGAAGGCCTGACTCGACACGAAGGCGAAGTCGCCACATTGAGACGAATAACAAGTGTGGACCATCGACTCGGATTATCGGCTCTGATGAAGACGAAGACGTCGAAACGTTTGCCGAAAATAAATATACTTATCAATCTCATGCAAGCTCATCAACGAAAGAATAGTTGATTCTTTTGGATGTACAAAAATTTTTTCGTACTTTGAAATATATTTTAGTATCGGAAGGTTATTTTAGCCAGCCGTGTGAACTCCAAAGGCTGTTTCTCAAGCGAAGGTGTTGAACTCTGTTAAGCTGAAGCAATGGAAATGGTAGGAATGTTTGCAATTAAATTGACATCTTAAAGCTTTAAAGAAATCGAAATTCACTCAAACGCTAGCTTTCTGTGTGTATGAAGAATAAAGTAGCAACCTCGTCTTTGCTCACCAAAAAACTGTGCACTAGTAGCTGCACTTTGTTTTTTGTCTCAACCATAATGTACCGTAGTCTTCACAAGGAATAAATGCTATCTAGACCCGTTGACCATTCATTCACTCCAACGACCGCTAGCAAATTTCCCGTTTTTCATGCAGGAGTAACCCAGCTGGCTTTGCCGCTCTAAGGGCTCGTTGAGCATCATAGTTTTTTTTTTTACCTTCTTCGTGAAGAACTCTGACGATGTAGTCGATGTGCTTCCAGTATATTGGCATCCCGAGGAGTCCAGTGACTAACGATCTTTTGCACCGGTTGTCGTTCACACGTATTATGTGCTCGGGCCACATGATTTTGGTCAGTTTGGCGTATAAAACGGTATCTCCATCTTTTGATCGTTGACACGAATCGGAGCTTGGGATCTCTTCTCGCACTTTCGTGGTACGAAGACTCCTAGCATCGTCGTTCGACTGCATGTTCAATAACGCTGAGTGATTTTTTATCCTGCTTGCGTAGTGACTAGGTTCCTTACACACAAATTAGGGCAGGAAGAGTCGGGTAGTCGAAAACATGAGCACGACATTAGATGGTCTTTGTTCGCCTCACTTGATCCTCGATGGTTCTAGAAAGCCTCCCAAGCCGCTCTCATTCTTCTGCTCACTTTTGAAGCTTTGTTCGTTCACCATGCTAATTTTTTTTTCAATCGAAATAAACGTTGCTTGAGCATTTGGAGATAATCGTACCGCTGAGCATAATTTGGGCACACGAAAGCAATCCTTTCCTCGTTAACATTTTTTTTGTGAGATTTAGTCGAGCACTAGTCTCTTCGCAAGCGTTATCAAAGTTGAGAAGCAGAAGTGAGATAGCGAGGTCTCCTGTACTTTAGCGATATTTCAATAAGTTTGTTATCGTGTAGATGTGGTGCATCGTACTGAATGACTTTCGAAACCATGCTTATTCCAGTGTCTGTCCTTAGTGCAACGTTCTGCCAATACTGTATAAGATGATTCAAGTGAGAAGTTTTTAAGATTGGAGCAGTTTTGGCAATAGTTGCCGATATTGTGGATGTCACCCTTCTTAAACAATACCAGTCTGTTGCTCATCTAATAAATAAGAACACTGCATTATGACAGGTAATGTGTGAACACGCTCAGATAAGCAAAGTTACACAAAGTGAAAAAGGCACTTACTTGCAGCCACTACCAGACTGCAATAGTTACGCTGCATGATGGATTTCGCATTCTAATTGGATAATTTGGGGGGTAGAATGCTAGCACCACTTCATTTTCCTTTCTTCGGCGATGAAGCTGACCGGCCGGAGGCATATCAGATTTGCTGTTGCAATGACATCACTCTTAAAATAAGGAGACGATTAAGGAAATTAAATGACACTGTCGAGTGAGATTCTTCATTACGTATGCCCTCCAGATCACTGGATTCGACTAGTGCGAGAAAGAGCACCCACATCACGAATGGGGCTTGTCCGTCTTCCATTAACTTGGATCAATACGGGTCTGAAGAAGGTGAGGACGTCGAAACGTTGGGGGAATAAATACTTCGTTCGAATCTCTGGTCAGCTCAGTAACACAGAAAGATATTGACTGACAAAA
Organism: Angiostrongylus cantonensis; assembly: GCA_009735665.1. NCBI lineage: Eukaryota > Metazoa > Nematoda > Chromadorea > Rhabditida > Metastrongylidae > Angiostrongylus > Angiostrongylus cantonensis. Next base: position 858,109 of record MQTX01000093.1, read on the forward strand.
TGTTTTTATTACAATAATATCAACGAACACGAGCAGTTATGATAAAGTAAGTTTTCACCTCATTTGTGGTCAGAAATTTTTCGACCAATGTGTTATATCCCTTCGATCGCACTCCGATTTATCACTGAAGTATCGTATCATATCGGGCAACACTATAGTATGATGTTATCAACAGTGAGAACTATGTTCTGTAAGATATCAATGGTCAGAGTGATATGACTCCCTGCTGCAAGTGCTGCAAAATCCAACATTTCTATTGTTCAACGAGCGAAATTCTTTACTGGTGCGATAACATTCTTCCTCCGTTGCGTACGTCATGTGCGCCATAAGTTAAAGCGACTACGTGTTGCAGAGAGTCATTTCATTGTACTTCGGGATCAGAAGGGAAAGAAGAAGACACCGTTCAACAAAATATGCACGACGATTTTCTTTTTCCATTCGGATCAGATTTACCTTAGAGAAAGAAACGGTAAGAAATGTCAGAGGATAAGTAAGATGAAAGAAAAAACTGAGAGGGTGAATAATAGAGGGTGAGAATAAGATGAGAAAAAAGAAACTATCTCGGATGAAAAGTTTCAGCTTTAAATAGGAGAGTAACAATGATCAAGCCTTGGGCATTGACCATTTACTTAAGCATCTGTCATTAACTCATCTCCATTAGGGTTCATAAAGGTGTTTGGAAGCTCATTCATCGATATCAAAGAAATGTGCATGGATACTCATAAAATCACCAAATTTGACATCGAACCTGTGCTTTGCAATTATGTCACCTCTGCTTAATTATTTCCAAACTATAATGGTCAGTGCAGGATCCCCCAAAGTCTGATTGAAGAAGGCGTGTCTTCAAATAATATCTTATTTGGCCAACTGTTTGCTGAGGATGAATATAGTGCACAGGACTCGACAACCAAAAACATGTCAACCAATAACAATCACGGGACTTCTTAAAAGTGCATTTTTAGTGTGCCACATAGTGTGTTTTCTCCAATCAAAGCAAAATTTGCAACATTATTCAGTGGCAAAGTGTCTGGATATTAGAAAGTGGCAGATGAAAACGAAATTGCTGATGGACACCTGAAACTTAAAGGCCGCATTTCTCCATTGGGAGTTCATGAAAAAGCAGATTTGAAGCACAGTAGTACACAGAGGCAGTTCTTAAACAAAAAAGATGGTGAATAACAAATAAAGTTTTACGTTGATCTACTCCTGAGCAATGCGCCATGTATTCGACTACACTAAGCAACGATGGAGGCGATTGAGTGCATATCTGGTCTTTACAACGACTCGCGGTGGCCTACCGATGTATCCAGCCAGTGATGCTTCTTCTCAGAGAAGTATGGTACCAATTCGCCGATCCCGGAAAGATGGAGGGATTCGTGAGCTGGAAAACAAGTGTAGGTCCCATAACGTATTGCAGGGGCCCTCTGACCAATGAGCTACATGCGCCAATGTTTTGGCAATAAGTGCTACAAAATGGCTGTACTGGTGGCACTAGTATTGGAAGTCGCCTGAAGATCTAAGACCATAAACTCCGAAGAAATTTTTGTCCTAATGGAAGTTATTTGCCAAGAAATCTTTTGATTAAAACTTTTGTGGAGTCAAAAGTTTATCTTAAAAGCCAACTTTTATTCACCTGTATTGCCTGTAGTCCCGTTGATGTTAGAGTGACTCGAGCGGGCGCCAGTAAACCCTCTATTTTTCCCTGTCGCGTGAAGGAGTAGCCCAGTGGGTTCTGCTCGCTTTAGGAATTCGTCGAGCATCATATCTTTCTTCTAGGCTTTTCATGAGAAACTCTGACCATCGGGTCGGTGGTCTTCCTGCAGTATGTTTGACATCCCGAGGAATCCAGTCACTAACAGCTCTTGTCCATCGGTTGTCATTCATACGCATTTCGTGTCAGGCCCACCGTATCTTCGACTGTTTGGCGTATAGAACGGCATCTTTAATTTTCGATCGTTGACGCAGGGCTTCAGATCCCATCCCTTACTTGTGTGAAACGGGATACTCCTAGCATCGTCCTTTCGACTGCGCGTTCGATAACGCTGAGTGATCTTTCATCTTGCTTACGTAGCGACCAGGTTTCTGACGCGTATGTTAGGGCAGGAAGAACCGTTGAGTGGAAAGGGTGGGTACGGAGTCGGCTGTTTTTTTTCTCTTCACTACATCCTTGATGTTCTTGAAAGCTCCCCAAGCCGCTCGTTTCCTTCTGCTCAGCTCTGGAGCTAAGTCACTCATCATATTGATTTCCCAACCTAGAAAGACATAACTGGAATCATAGACCATGGAAGACACATAAGACATAACCGCAAGCATACGTTTTGGCTAATGTCTTGTGTTATAAAAACGATATCATCAGCAAAGGGAAGGTGATGTATCTGCCGTCCATCGATTTTCACTCCCATATTATCCCATTCCAATGTTTGCATGACGTTCTGGAGGGTAGCGGTAAATAATTTCGGCGAGATTGTATCGCCTTGCCTAACGCCTCTTTTGATGTCAACGTTAATGTCGCTGTTGAATAGAGAAATTTTGGTTGTGAAATTGTTGTACAGCTCACGAAGAATCTTTATATACTGAGCAGGGACTCCTTGACTACCAAAGGCTTCCATGACTGATTCTATCTCAACTGAATCAAAGGCCTTCTATAAGTTGATGAAAGTGAGACAGAGCGGCCTTTTGTAGACTCGCCATACTTCAATGAGCCTTGTAATCGTGTGAATATATCGTACTAAATCCTTTTCGAAACCCTGCCTGCTCGCATGGCTGTCCATTGTTCAGTGTTCTGTCAATCCTGTTTAGGATGACTCGAGTGAAAAATTTTGTAGACGACAGACAGCAAGCAGATTGGGCGATAGTTCCCTATATCGTGTAGGTCGCCCTTCCTGAACAAGAACATGGTCCTGCTGGTCTTCCATTGAGTGGCGACCTTGCTTTCAGACAGGTAACGTATGAAGAGCCGAGCTAGTGCGTTCACGAAGACTGGCGGAAGGTTCTTCAGGAGTTCTGATCTTATCCTGTCCGGACCTGGTGCTGTTCGAGTTTTCACCGACGAAATGGCATGTCGGATTTCGGAAGGGAGAACCGGTGAAACAGCATATCCATCCTCGTTTATTTCATAAGACGGAAGGCGGACGTGGCTATCGAAGAGATCTGAGTAGTATTCGTGGACGATTTTCTCCATTGCCTTTCTGGACGCTTCTATTGTTCCGTCTGGGCGTCGGAGTGCAATCATCTTGGTCTTGTAATTGGCGAAGCTTCGGTGGGCTTTGCGAATGCTTTTCCCAGCCTCTGCCGCTTCAACCATTAGTGCTGCTCTTCTCTCCTTAGGATCTTCTTTTATCGCCTGTCTGCATTGTTTCGCAAGTTCGTACTTTAGTTCGTGGTTGCCTTCAGCTCGTGCGATTCCACGCTGGTGTATTAGCTCGAGAGTTTCTGGAGACAGACGTCTCTTGATGACCTTCAATCTTCCAGCTTTCATGGCGCTCACGTGAAGATGTTCAATAGCCGATCGTATTCCTCGTCGATGTTGTCGACAATGGCATCTTCCCAATAGCGGACTGATGAGTTGAATAAGTCCAAGATTGTGGTGGTTCTAAGACATCGGTTTTTGAATTTAGCGGCTTTTTCTCCTTTCTGCGAAAAATAAAATCTTGCACGAAGGTGGTCTGATTCCCTATAAAAGTTTTAGACAACAGCGACATCGGTTAGGCAAACTTTCTATTTACTATGATGTGGTCTATTTCGTTATGGCACTCTTCATTGGGAAATTCCCACGTCCATCGTTGACTGTGAGGTTTCTGCAATTGCGAGTTACCATGGATGGTTTTGGTCGCCATGATAAACTCAGAGAGCCGCTCACCCTGTTCGTTCCATTTTAATCCATGGGTTCCAATGTGACGTTCCTCAGACGATCTCCTTGGTCTGATCTTGACATTGAAATCTCCAATGATGACCTTGAAGAATGTATGGTCTTCTCTGTAGAACCTTTCCAAGTCCATGTAGAACGCTTCGACTTCTTCTTCGTCATAGTTTGATGTTGGCGCGTAAGCTACGAACATTGTCAAAGCCGGTATTGATCCAAATCTTTTTAATCGTAGACGTCCGATTCGGGTTGCAAGCTTTTCGAATGAATCGATGTTCATGGACCAACTCCTGTTGACACCGCCTACGCCTCTACTATCGCATGTTCCGAGGAACAGTTATTCTCCAGTGTCGTAAACGTCGTTGAATGGGTAGCGTCGTCTCTTCTCGGCCATGCCGATGACGTCGTATCTTGTCCTTCTTCCTTGCATAAGCAAATGTTCTGTCGAGAACTCGGATGCAAGTGTACGTGCATTGTAGGTACAGATCGTCATCACAGTTTTTGATCCAAGCAGCTTCGGTTGATTCTGTGATTTTAGCAGCCTCTCCGTATTCGTCCTACCCAACGCTGCGAGATAGTGGGCTCTTTCGGGGTCAAGAGAATGAGGCCTGTTTTTTTTTACGTATTTTGCATTTTTGATACCCACGTATAGCTTGCTTCAAACGTGGAGGCTGGTTTTACTCACGGGTAGCTTGCCAGGCTCTCCCAGAGTGGACATGGAGCTTATTTGTTGGAGGCGACTCCTCACCGGCTCCCATATACTTTCCTGTCACTTTATTGCAGGCCTTTGGCCGAATTGAATCGTAGAATACAATCCGCATAAAGCGAGAACGCACTCACACACGCATGCATGAATATCACCTGTAGTTCCGTGGATCGTCTAGTGACTCGAGCGGGCGCCAGTAAATTCAGGAAGTATGTGCCACTGCGAGATAGTGGGCTCTTTCGGGGTCAAGGGAATAAGGCCTGTTTTTTTTTTTTACGTATTTTGCATTTTTGATACCCACGTATAGCTTGCTTCAAACGTGGAGGCTGGTTTTACTCACGGGTAGCTTGCCAGGCTCTCCCAGAGTGGACATGGAGCTTATTTGTTGGAGGGGACTCCTCACCGGCTCCCAAATACTTTCCTGTCACTTTATTGAAGGCCTTTGGCCGAATTGAATCGTAGAATACAATCCGCATAAAGCGAGAACGCACTCACACACGCATGCATGAATATCACCTGTAGTTCCGTGGATCGTCTAGTGACTCGAGCGGGCGCCAGTAAATTCAGGAAGTATGTGCCAAAACGGAGCAGCAGAAACAGGGAGTCCATCCCCTAGATCCACCTGCGTCTCAGGGAAGCAAAGGTCGTTTTTGTTCCGCGTTTAAGCCCCTATCCGCCAGCTGGTGACGTGCTAGGTCGGCTGGCGACTAATCTGCTCGAGATCTCTCGTATTAGGGAGATCTGTGGCAACTTTCATTGAACCTCAATAAATCTACAAGCAATAGTTTTCTGTATGACTTGTGTCATCTCAGTCGTATTCGGCTAACGTGTTGGTACCTTCGGCTTCTTCGAAACATCGTTGTTTCAATTTTTGATCCAATCTCTGTTTGATTCTCCCAAACAACAACGAAATGTTTTCCAAATAAAAATTTTTATACCAACTTCGTGTCAGCTCAGTCACGTAAGAGTTCAATATAGAAATATAATTACGGCTTACATTTTTCTGAGTTTACTTACTGTGTGATCTAGAATAAATGATCTGCAACGGAAGTCTAAGCTCACGCTGTTTAAAACTATTGGCGCTCAGAAAAACCAATTCCAGAACAAAACCATTTACCTTTTGTAGTTGGTGTTTGATCTGCTCGAACGGTAAATTTTTCTTACACTGCTTGGGAACCAACGATCTAAGACCACACCTCCTCATGTGAAAACATAAACGGGCTCATGGAATTCTATCAAACGCTCGCTAGCAAGTTTATCTGCGATAATGTTAGGACCAGTTAATGAAAAACCTTCAAAACTGTTTGAGCCTCACAGAAACAGTTGTTCGCCTTTCTCAGTCTGTTCCAACCATCAGTGAATTTTGTTGCGGCACGGTTTTTCTCAAATGTGTGTTTCTCGAATTATTTTGCAACATTTGCTGAATAAGCAAAATATAATATCAACTTTTCATTTACTGCCTGCTTTAGTTTTTTATGGCGGCGTATTATGTGTGACTCAACCACCATGATGCTGAGATATTTCAAAAACTCCGGAATGCAGATGTCGGCGGAGGGAAACGAACGCGCTATTATACTTTCCGGAGGATGTCAGCGGTGAGGAACGAACGCGTTATTACCCTTTCCAGGGGTTGACGCGTTCACCACCACACCATATGAGTCCTCCGCTTCGCCTGCCTCTCAGCCAGTTCTATCGATCAATACCATCAGTAATCACCCATCACCGGGGTTGATCTGAGGAGTGAGAGCAATAATAATAATATTGTGATTTAGAATACAGCTTCAGCTTAAGTGGTTTCAATGCCTATGTAGGCTCACTAGATCAATCCCGCTGACGGCTGATTGCTGATGACAGAGATCGACAAAACAAGCTAAGAGACAGGCGAAACGAGGGATCCGCATGGTGTGGTGGTGAATGCGTCAACCCCTGGAAAGGGTAATAACGCGTTCGTTCCTCACCGCTGACATCTGCGGTGCGGTGTTTTGCAAATAACTCAGCGTCGTTGTGGCTGAAATAAAATATACTGAAGATTCAGTAAATTCGTTAAAAACGTTGTAGAGAACGCTGGTTTTGCACAAACCAAAATTCTTTCAGGATGCGTCTTGTTTGTGTCTTTGTCATCGTCGGGTTAACGATGGCAGCTGTTTTTCAGCATCATCTTGTCCCTCGCGGGCCAAAAAAGGTACTATTATTCAACTAAGAAAGACATCTAATCTTTCTTAAGTAATATTGTAACTTTTTACAGATGGAAACAGTCAAAGGTATCGACTATGCTGCCAACGTAAAGTATCGTAATGGTTTGCGCTATTCACTCATCACTGCTAGACAACGGGTGAGAGCAAAATATCCTCAAAACTTCAGGTTCAACTATAGTTTCCACCTATGAAGTACCTTCAGAGTTACATATATAATATAGGCGAAAGGAAGATATTAGTAGATTGCGACAAGATATAAAATAAATGAAAAAATGCAGAACTGGAGTGGCAAGTAGAAAAATTAGAAAGTTTGTTGAAAAATATTTTGATGATTTCAATGCTAAAAGTTCGGAACTATTACCGACTGACATATCGCAAATATTTCGATCTCAGTAGACCTGGCGCCACTCCATCTTTCCATGATTAGCTGATTAGCCTTTCTGCTTCAGATTACAGTATGAAATTGTTTTACAACATTGATAGGCAGAGGATTGTAGCAACTTTGTATGTTATATTGTAATTTCTCTAGTAACATGGCAAGGCAACAACTTATAGAAATAAGTGAGAAAGCCGTGGCAGATTTATACCTCCTTAACTAAGCGCATAGATATAATCTTTCCTAGTTCGCTTTTTGAAAATTTATTTGTCTCATAACCTGTAACGAAGAGACTAAAATTTAATAAGGGATGTAGAGTGCCGTCGTATCTCGCATATAAGCTTCACATGGGCGACAGAGGAGGAGTCAAAAGCTATTTATCGTCTTTCCCTTATCCCTCCATGATTTCTATTGTCATTACTACAATTCGAAAGAACGGCTCCCACCGCGCGATGCTTTACATGAGAACGAGAAAAGGTTTACTGATTTTGGTTTCACTCGATGTTCTACGGTGATACTGGCGACACGCCAGGGACAATTTTTTTTTACGACAATTCAAATCATTTATTTCGTTAAGGTTTGTGGCTTTGGAGCACTTGAATTCGTTGGTAACATCACAGTCGGTACACCCGAGCAGCAGTTTGCAGTCACACTTGATACTGGATCTGCAAATTTTTGGGTTCCTGGAGATGACTGCGAGTAAGTACTCAGCGCAAGACTTGTGCAAGTCTGCTTAACATTTGAGCGTTCTCGATCGATGAAGACAAAAATTATGTCAGTTTTTAAATTTTTATGAACCAAGATCTCAGAGTGTTTTGTCTAGATAAGTATTCAAAACGACGTTCGCGAAATGCAGTCAAATGCCTTGTTAACAGGGCAAAGAAGAAATTCGTTTCACACGTAGTAATTTCGTCTCGAAATAAACAAAATGTGTTTGTTTGCCTACGTTGTTTGCCACAACCAACAAATAGACATCTGTGGAAGTCATTATCCCAGTGGAAGGTTAATTTTTACTCAAGTAACAGAAATTTAAAAGTGAAAAAGTAAAATAAAATAAAAGTGAATGAAATATGAGTGAATAAAAAAAGTATACGTTCAGCAATTCATGTGCTTCGAAGCGAAAGTTCAAGCCAGGTTCATCGAGTACCTTCACGAAGAGCAATAAGACTTGGTCTGGGAAATACGAGAAAGGGACTGTACAAGGTGTCCTCGGAACTGACATTATGAAGGTTGCTGACATGGAACAACCATGTTAGAACGTTGTTCAGTCTTATAGTACCATGAATTTTTAGTTTGGTGGGTTGGATGAGGAGCAGCTAGCAGTTCCAAACACAACCTTTGGTCTGGCTAATCATGTCTCGTCTGATTTGGAAGAAGTTAGTAACAGTAATTTTGTTGCTTAATGACTGCCGTACTGTGTTCGCTGCAGGATGCCGCCGATGGAATCCTCGGTCTCGCTTTTACTGCTCTCGCAACTGACAATGCGGTGCCGCCACTAATCAATGCCATTAACCAAAGTGAGACAATACCCTTAAAACGATTGCATAGTTATTTCCTGTGTTTCTCACTATGTTGAACATTGTAAGATTTGCTGGATAAGCCACTCTTCACTGTTTGGTTGCAATCTCGAAGATCAAACATAACAGCAGAGGGACTAGTCACTTACGGTGCAATCGACACCAAAAATTGTGGACCAGTCATCGCCTACGAGCCTTTATCATCTGAAACCTTCTATCAGTTCAAGGATAGTTGTTTACATATTAATAAGTCTAAAATTTCCCCTACTTGCCAAGTGAAAAATTTTAGATATCTGCCGTTGGAATGGGGAATTTTACTCATACGCAGGTGTATGAAGCTGCATCCGACTCTGGTACAACACTCATCGGAGGGCCAAAAGCTGTCATCGATCTTCTTGCTAAGACAGCTGGAGCCACTGTATTATTCATTCCGTTTTCATGTTCAACATCACGTTTCAACTCTTTTTTCTGATTTAGTACAACGCTAATGAGGACCTCTATTTCATCGACATCGACTGTAGTTTCACGGTACCCACACTTGACTTTACAATCGGAAGCAACAAGTATTCTATTGATAGTGCCAACTACGTTATTGAGGTGGTTTTCGCCATCTTCGTTTTGTAAACTGTTTCGCCTTAACATTTCCGAAATGTTTTTATTTTTAAAAACATTTTTTATGTTTTTGTACTCGTTCGCTTTTTAGGATTTAAAGATTATAAAATTTAGGTGGAAGAAAACGTATGCGTTTTGATCATCTACTCATCTGAGTCCGGTGGTTTCGGACCAGATTGGCTTCTCGGCACTCCATTTATCCATCAATACTGCAACATCTTCGACATCGGACAAAAGCGTATCGGATTTGCGGTGTCACTTTAGTATATTGTCAATAAATAAAAAGTGTAGCATTTACAATACCCGCGAAATGTAAAGTCAGAAACTTATCTAGAGGTGCGGTAAAAAGGCGTTGAAACGATGTGCGAACTCTTCTTTTTGAGCTGGAACGAGATTGTCAAGGCGTATTCTTAGAATCCATTTGCTAACGATTGAACGACTTCTTCGAGGCCTAAACGTATTATACACCTTGTTAGTATTCGTCAAATTATAGAAATGCGACTACATAATACGTCTAAGTCCCTGTGAAGACGGAGCCGCCGTATTGTAAGCTACTGAAAAAAGGGAATCGGTAGCAGTAGTCGAAATACCACCTCTAAATACCAAATAATCATCGTCGTCAATTAATTCCTAGCAGCCTATACGACTGTCTATATAAAACAAAAAATTGCGTAATTTGCCCTTATAGCAGGAACGGTCCACGGATCTCCCTCATATGAAGGATCTCGAGCCGGTTAGTCGCGAGGCTACGTGGCGCGTCTCGAGGTGGCGGCTAGGAGATTAATCGCGACCAAAAGTGACCTTTGCTTCCCTGAGATGCAGGTGGATCCAGGAACTTCCTGTTTCTGCTACGCCGATTTGGCACATACTTTCTGAATTTGCTAGGCGTATTCATGCATGCGTGTGTGGGTGCGTTCTCGCTTTATGCGGATTGCAATCTACGAGTCAATTCGGCCAAAAGCTTGCAATTAAGTGACAGGAAAGTATATGGGAGGCGGTTAGGAGTCGTCTCCAACAAATAAGCTCCATGTCAACTCTGGAAGAGCCTGGCAAGCTACCCGTGAGTATACCCAGCCTTGACGTTCAGAGCCCAGCAAGCTATATGTGGGTATCAAATATGCTAAACACAGAAAAAAAACGGGCCTCATTCTCTTGACCCCGAAAGAGTTCCTTATCTCGTAGCGTTGGGTAGGACGATTGCGGAGAGGCTGCTAAAATCTCAGGGCCAATGGAAGCTGCCTGGATCAAAAACTGTGGTGACGATCTGTACCTACAATGCACGTACACTTGCATCCGAGTTCTCGATAAAAGATTCTCGACAGAAGAAGAGGAAGAAGGACAAGGTGTGACGTCATGGGCCTGGCCGAGACGAGACGACGATACCCATTCAACGACGTCTACGACACTGGAGAATAACTGTTCCTCGGAACATGCGACAGTAGAGGCGTAGGGAGTGTCGGCGTTCTCGTCAACACGAGTTTGTCCATGAACATTGATTCATTCGAACAGCTTACAACCCGAATCGGACGTTAACGATTAAAAAGATGTGGATCAACACCGTCTTTGGCAATCTTCGTAGCTTACGCGCCAACATCAAACTATGACGAAGAAGAAGTCGAAGCGTTCTACATGGACTTGGAAAGGTTCTACAGAGAAGACCATACATTCTTCAAGGTCATCATTGGAGATTTCAATGCCAAGATCGGACCAAGAAGATCGTTTGAGGAACGTCACATTGGAACCCATGGATTAGAATGGAACGAACAGGGTGAGCGGCTCTCTGAGTTTATCATGGCGACCAAAACCATCCATGGTAACTCGCAATTCCAGAAACCTCACAGTCAACGATGGACGTGGGAATCTCCCAATGAAGAGTGCCATAACGAAATAGACCACATCATAGTAAATAGAAAGTTTGCCTAACCGATGTTGCTGTTGTCCCAAATTTTTACAGGGGATCAGACCACCTTCGTGCAAGATTTTATTTTTCGCAGAAAGGAGAAGAAGCCGCTAAATTCAAAAACCGATGTCTTAGAACCACCACAATCTTGGACTTATTCAACTCATCAGTCCGCTGTTGGGAAGATGCCGTTGTCGACAACATCGACGAGGAATACGATCGGCTCATTGAACATCTTCACGTTAGCGTTATGAAAGCTGAGAGTTCGAAGGTCACCAAGAGACCTCTGGCTCCAGAAAGTCTCGAACTAATACGCCAGCGTGGAATCACACGAGCTGCAGGCAACTGCGAACTAACGTCCGAGCTTGTGAAACAATGCAGAAGGACGATAAAAGAAGATCTTAAAGAGAGAAGAGCAGCAGCAGTAATGGTCGATGCTGCAGAGGCTGGGGAAGCATTCGCAAAGCACACCGAAGCTTCGCCAATTACAAGACCAAGATGATTGCACTCCGACGCCCAGGCGAAACAATAACAGCGTTCAGAAAGGCAATGGAGAAAATCGTCCACGAATACTACTCAGATCTCTTCGATAGCCACGTCCACCTTCCTTCTTATGAAATAAACGAGGATGGATATGCTGTTCTATTGGTTCTCCCTTCCCAAAACCCGATATGCCATTTCGTCGGTGAAAAATCGAACAGCACCAGGTCCGGACAGGATAAGATCAGAGCATCTGAAGAACCTACTGCCAGTCTTCGTAAGCACACTGGCTCAGCTCTTCACACCTTACTTGTCAGAGTGCAAGGTCGCTACTCAATAGAAGATTAGCAGGACCGTGTTTTTGTTCAAGAAGGGCGACCTACACGATATAGGCAACTTCTGCCCAATCTGCTTGCTGTCTGTCGTCTACAAACTTTTCGCTCGAGTCATCCTAAACAGGATTGACAGAGCACTGAACGAAGGACAGCCATGCGAGCAGGCAGGGTTTCGAAAAGGATTTAGTACGATATATTCACACGATAACAAGGCTCATTGAAATATCGCGAAAGTACAAAAGGCAGCTCTGTCTCACTTTCATCGACTTATAGAAGGCCTTTGATTCAGCTAAGATAGAATCAGTCATGGAAGTCCTTTGTAGACAAGGAGTTCCTACTCAGTGCGTAAAAATTCTTCGTAAGCTGTACAACAATTTCACAACAAAAATTTCACCATTCTACAACGACATTAACGTTGTCGTCAAAAGAGGAGTTAGGTAAGGCGATACAATCTCACCAAAATTATTTACAGCCACCCTCCAGAACGTCATGCGAACATTGGAATGAAATAATATGGGAGTGAAAATCGATAGTGAGCAGATACATCACCTTCCCTTTGCTGATGATATCGTTCTTATAACACCAGACATTAGCCAAGCGGAACGTATGCTTGCGAACTTTGATAAAGCGTTTGGAAAGATTCGTCTTCGACTAAATCTCAAGAAATCGTTGTTCATGAAGAACGGATTGGTTTAATTTGCTCCATTCACGCTCAACGGAACGAATATCTCCGAATGCTCGAGTTGTGTCTATCTAGGTCGGAAAATCAACATGATGAACCACTTAACTCCAGAGGTGAGTAGAAGGAAACGAGCGGCTTGAGGAGCTTTCAAGAACATCGAGGATGTAGTGAAGAGAACAAAGAACACCCGACTCCGTGCCCACCTTTTGAACTCAACGGTTCTTCCTGCCCTAACGTATGCGTCAGAAACCTGGTCGCTACGTGAGGAGGATGAAAGATCAGTGTTGTCGAACGCGCATTCGAAAGGTCGATGCTAGGAGTATCCCGTTTCACACAAGTAAGAGATGGGATCCGAAGCTCCGACCTACGTCAACGATCGAAAATCAAAGATGCCGTTCTATACGCCAAACAGTCGAAGATAAGTTAGACCGGACATATAATGCGTATGAATGATAACCGATGGACAAGAGCTGTTAGTGACTGGATTCCTCGGGATGTCAAACGTACTGCAGGAAGACCACGGAGCCGATGGTCAGAGTTCTTCACGAAAAGCCTAAAAGAATGATATGATGCTCGACGAGTCTCTACAGCGAGGAGAACTCACTGGGCTACTCTTTCGTGCGACAGGGAAAAAATGGTGGACTTACTGGCGCCCGCTCGAGTCACTCGACCTTCAACGGGACTACAGGCGATGCAGGTGATACAGGTGATGCTGTGTGACTTTAGTTTGGAGGGATCGGTGAGCAGTAACTGAACGTTTCAAACACCATCTTCGGTCTAACCAACCATCTCTCTTCAAATTTGGAAAACGTTTGTTAACATCTCCTAATTTTAATAACGGTGATACAGCTTTTCGTTTCAGATTTGCGCTGATGGAATTCTTGGCTTCGCCTTTATTACTCTCAAAAGTATTTTCTCCGCTTATCGCTGCCATTAACTAAAGCGAGAGCATGCAACTGGAAAAACTGCGAAAGTTTTTAGTGTTATTTAGCGTTTACAATGTACTAAGGTTTGCTTATTAACGCAGTCTTCATCGTTTGGATGCAACACCGAGGAACGCGGCACCGAACATCGAAAGGCCTGGACATCTACGATGCCATTGACACTACAAACTGTGAATCAGTTATCTCCTATGGGTCTCTTTTTTCTTCTTTCTTTTTTTTTCTTCTTTTTTTCTTTCATCTTTTTCTCCTTTCTCTACTGTGTTTTCTATTTAGTTTTCTGCACTTAGTAAATATAGAATTTTCGTTGTCTGTAAAGCGAAAATTTTTGGATATCCTCGATTGGAATTGGAAATTACACGCATACAAATGCCTCTGACCTTATACCTGACACCGGTACAACGTTCACCCTGGGAGAAAACGCTATCGTCGACATGCTTGCAAGAGCAGGAGGAGCTGTGGTGTGGTTCTTTCTGTTAACAAGCTTAGGAAAAAAATCCATTGACTTTTTTCATTTTAGTACAACGGTAGTCAGCACCTGTATGTCGTTGAATGTAATGTGACACCACCCACACTTGACATCACATTCGAGGCGTATAAGTATTTTGTACAGTCTGCTAGTTACGTTATTGAAGCAAGTTTTGCTTCAATTCACCCATTTACTTCTCCAGTGTTGTTTTCTGAGTTATTTTTTTCTAGAATTCTTCTAAGATCATTCCGTTGACTACTGCGGCTGATACGACATGAATTTTAAATTTAGGTGGATGCAAACAGATACTATTTGGCTATTCTTGGAATGGATTTCTTTGGTTCGGACTTCTCGGCACTCCATTCACCCGCCAGTTCTGCACCATCTTCCACATTGGACAAAGACGCATGATTCCGTTGACTACTGCGGCTGATACGACATGGATTTTAAATTTAGGTGGATGCAAACAGATACTATTTGGCTATTCTTGGAATGGATTTCTTTGGTTCGGACTTCTCGGCACTCCATTCACCCGCCAGTTCTGCACCATCTTCCACATTGGACAAAGACGCATGGGATTTGCAGCGTCACTTCAAAAATAAAATAATCATCGAATAAAGAATACATCATTCACTTATTTTTATTGATTCCGATACATAATTCCGTTCACGGCCTGTCGGGGTGTTTGCCAAAAACCGCGTTCGTTCAAATCATCGGTCTCGAAATGGATAGGGTCCGACAGTAAGATCTACGTGACAAAAATCTAAGGGCATGTCGGCAGCAGGCATTCCAGAACAACAACAGCATTGGACGGCGGTGATGTTTAGGTCTCTTGGAACCTCTATATTTTGCTTCCACTATAATTTTGTTAATTTTTTTTATAAGAGATAGAGTAATTCTAACCCAGATTTTGCTCTGTGTTCTCGTTTCACAACACATTATTGCAAAGCATGCCTGCATTGTATGGTCTATGAGAAGTTGTTTTCCTAAAACGATCGTCTCTGCTACTTCATATTTTAAGGTACTAACAAATTATGGACTTGTGCGTTTCGACTGGCCACTATGAACTACAATAAGGCAATTTGAGGCCGGGAAAACTCTGTTCTGCACCTAGAGATGCGCGCAGGGCACTTTCTCGAAAGATTCACTGACTCGTTTTTTGATTAACAACTGACTGCAATTTCAATTCCAATCGCCATAGTTAGTTATAGTTATCGTATGAAATGGGCGGGTGCAAAAAGCATAGAAATGGACTCAGCATCTTACATACTCAGCTACAAATCTTTCGGCTCCACTATGTCTTGAGGTACGTTTACGCACTGAGCAATCTGTGCATGAAGACTGATGATTTGGAGAAAATCATCAATGTGATATAAACGATGTGCTCACTGGCTGTCAATCAACGTTTCCGATCATCCACTTAATTTACATCGGTGGCTTCAATAAATATGAAAACTAAGATTATCAATATGTATATATATATATATATCTTGATAGACTTACAGAAAATTGATAAATAGGGAAAGTGTAAATATTTTCAAAACACCGGACTTCAGATGTCTTCCGTCGGTGGGGAACGAACGCGGTATTACCCATCTCGGGTGCTAACACGTTCGACTCCACACCAGACGCCTGCGGTCCGGAGTTTCGCAAATATCTCAGCATCATTGTGGATGTATTACACATAATACCCTGCTGCAAAAAATTGTAAAAGGCGGTAAATAAAAAGGTCAACATTTTAAATATAAATGATTGGTCATACCGAGGTTAGACGAAGGTGGATTTTGAAGTATTTTTACGCTTTGTTCTAACTGATACCGAGTTCTGCAAGATAAATTTTCCAGAGAAACAAGTCGTTGTCACCTAACCATCATTGTTATCAACACCAATCGCTTTGTATAAAACAGCATCGCCAGGCATGAATCATTTGAGAGATGCTCCACTGAAGAAGATCCAGATCGATGTGAAGACGAAGACGCCACATCGAGAAGTACAGCAATGGACCGTCGTCGACTCGGGTCATCGGATCTGATCAAGACAAAGACGTCGGAACGTTAACCGAAAACAAACTTTGTTTATCAAACCTGCGTATTACCTAGGAAAGAATACATATTGATTACTTATACCGAGGTTGAAGGAAGGTCGCTTTTAAAAATATTCTTGCGCTGAGATTATCTTAACTGATCATCATCAGCTTCATTAACGAACCAAGCCACGAAATGGTTTAAGACAAGTGTTCTTATCAGGTAGACAGGGTTTTAATCAAAAGTTCTTCTAGTCTTAGAATTAGTAGAAATCGAAGGCAATGTGGTTGATCACGGCCTTCAATTTTTTTTACTAACTGTGTTCACCCCAGATTTGAGAGGTGTTAAACTGCAAGCGAATTCCTAGCAGTTGTTTAACCAGAGTGAAGGGGTGAAATCGCACCATAACCATGTAATTGGAGAAGACGACGTGAACGGAAGTTTCGACGAAATTGGTAGCCAATTTTTGGTTTAGCTGGTAGAGTTCGTACTTGTTTTTTTGTTCTTACAGTTTATCGTAGAAGGACGAAAATGGAAATCAGAAATAAACTTTTTCCGCAATATGTAAGGTTGTTTTAGCTAGACATCTTTCGTTTGCCTTAAAATGGTCCCTCTATTCAAAATTAATAAACAATCATGTCTACAGTAGCCTTACTAACTTGGATAATTGGATGGTTCGTCTTTTTGGGGCCCCAACATAATTTCTATTTTTTTTCGTAGTTTTGCTGACTTAGCTATTACGTTTCCCAGAAGTTCCGACGTCAACCTACCAACCAACCAAAGTCTGCCCAAGGTCGTCACCACCACTGGCCGTAGCCACCTTTATGAATCAGAGGGAGATGTGCCAGTATTTTGATACCAGGGCGGTGGTGGATCCTAGTATTGGTTTGCTCCCAGCTGGGCCTCCTAATGGAGATTCCAGATTTCTTCTCATCGTGAGAGACCTTGATAGTGGACGAATCCGTCGATGTAAATCGCACCGCGATGCATAGGAACACTTCCCAGCCACGATAAAGCGGTAAACTGTTTGAAGGCTACAATAGTCTCAGTCCATAAAAAGCTAAAAATCACTTAAGGAGAATATCATGAAGGAGGAAAACTCACCAACAATGAAGGATAAAAATAATAAGTGGTTCGGCGTTCACTCTTTCCTCGATTTCCTGCCCTCAAGTCAATTCACATCGTCGTAAAGATGATTGTGTGCATATTTGACCCAAACAACAGTTTGTAGTAACCTAAAGATCTATCAAACCAGTACTTTTATGCTAATGGAGGGATCCTGGACCAAATTTCCGGCTTCGTAAGAATCGTGCTTTATAAGGAGTATTCTCTACCTCATGCAAGTCAAAAAATGTTTGCACATTCTTCTCAAATAATAAATATCGTTATAATTACAGGCATTTCAGTATTGCATAACTGCAATGAAGTATACTTGGTTACAGTCTCCGCCTACGCATTTGAGTGTGCAAATGTTTGATTATTCACTGCGAGGACCACAAAAAACGGGAGAGCACAATCATTTCAATGCATACGGTACAACACAATAACGGATTTTAACTTCGAGCCAACATTTTTTAGCTTATGATGTGCTTTTTAGCTTTAGTAGAAAGCAGAACAAAACGCTTAATTTTGTGGGGGTTCCCGCATGGGACGACGGCTAAATTCATGTTGGAAGTAGTGGATAAGTCTGAAGCGAGTTAAACAGCACGTAATGAACAGTATTGGCTTCTAGACAACAGACAACAATTTTACAGCAAGCTAGCGGCTTGTGAGCTTCAAAACATGACGTTGTCAAAGAGAGTTTAGTTTACCAGTTTAAAAATATGTACTGCTATGACTTACTATCTAGTCACTCCCAATATTTTGAAGTACTTCCAAGCCTTTATTGGATCTGTGTCTCCACTTTTACGGGTGGTTAAGAGCCGCGTGCTAAAATTGAGCTCACATCTACTTTGAGAGAGAGGGGAATACCCATTGATTTACTCCATGTAATGGTCTCGGTAGGCTACTTAAGGAGATCAGTAGTCCAAAAGCGTAAAATAAATAGGCATCGTTTCTCTAGCTCCTATATAACCTCTATACGGCAATCTTTGGTAGGACGAGTAGACAGACACTGCTAAAATTCTAGAGCCATTCTAGGTTGCTTAAATCTGGAAACACTAGGGTGATTTGTTCTTAAATTGCTGAGCTTACACGGGGTTGGTAAAGATGTTTATTTGGGCTAACGTTTCTACGTGTTCGTCTTCATCAGAGTCAACAAAAATCGTTTTACCAAGTAGACTATTTGCATTCATGAAGCAGGTTCACTTAGTCTGAATTCTCTTTAAAACCCGATAGTAAAGTAGAACTTGTCTTTTTTCATCATGTCAGCAGAAATGCATGATTTCGAATAAATAAATTTTTCTTAATAAGTCCATTTCTTTGTTGGCCGAGTCGTAGCACAACTGCGCGTGGCAGAGAGTTCATAGCTGAAGTGCATAGAAAATGGAAAACCATCAAAGCATTTGTTCAAACGATACGATGTTGTAATTGGCCTCCTTTTGCACGATTTTTCCGGAAATGATGTTCATTTGTTACTATGAGCTGTGTTAGCACTCGCACATCACTTGGATGGTTGGGCTGAATCAATCAAGGCGAAACAAGTTTATTATTGGAAGAGGGAGCCTGATAAGAAGAAAAGGAGAGTTAGCTGATCTGTGCAGTGGTGAAGGGGAATGTGGTGCAGGTTAACTTTAATGATGCTGAGATATTTGCAAAACTCCGGACCGCAGGTGTCTGCGGTGGGGAATGAACGCGCTATTTTCCTTTCCCCGCTGACGGGTGGTTGGTGATGGCAAAAGATCGATAGCACTGGCTGAGAAACAGGCGAAACGAGGGACTCGCATGGTGTCGTGGTGAACGCGTTACTCCCTGTTAACGACAATAGCGCGTTAGTTTCCCACCGCAGACACCTTCGGTCCGGGGTTTTGCAAATATCTCAGCATCACTAAAGTTAAATTTCGCAATATATAACCTGCCATTAAAAATAGTAGGCAGTAGATAATAAGTTAAAATTGTGATGCAGGTTATTTACGCAGACTTTCTTGGTAGGCAGGTGGACCAATATGAA
The DNA here is from genome assembly GCA_009735665.1 of Angiostrongylus cantonensis. Taxonomy (NCBI): domain Eukaryota; kingdom Metazoa; phylum Nematoda; class Chromadorea; order Rhabditida; family Metastrongylidae; genus Angiostrongylus; species Angiostrongylus cantonensis. The sequence goes on from MQTX01000093.1 coordinate 877,317, forward strand.
AATTTAGTATATTATTCAATGATGACTGTACTTTGGAATTGACAGTTGTGCCTCTTTATTTTTGACTTTCTGTTTAGCCGATCAATTTAGTGAAACCATGCAGTCCGTCCAATCTATACCCAGTACATATAAAAGGCATCGAGAAATCCTGAATATCACGGTGAAACAGTCGCTTCTAACATTGCTATAATAATGCGGTCACTTCTGCTTCTATCGACGGTATGTTTCTTCTTTATCTATTCAGCGCAGTAATTTCAAAAACCAGCATCTTGGCGGTCACTTCTGCTTCTATCGACGGTATGTTCCTTCTTTATCTATTCAGCGCAGTAATTTCAAAAACCAGCATCTTGCTAACCCCAGAGTTGATTGGTCATTCATTGACTCCTTGGTGAACAGACACCAAATTGTTATAAGACCAACCACTTAATCATTAAAGCTGACGAATGGGCAGATTTCGCTTCTTTCAGAGCTTGAAAAGACCAAGCTGATCGCTGTCTAATCAGCCATTTACCTTCAAAGTAATCTTAACAAAAAAAAAACAACAACAAAGCTTAGCTAAGGCTCAATCGCATAGGAAGGGAAATTGCTTCTTTACACCTGTATTTTCCTTTCGGTTAGCTACACGTAGAGAACGGAGGCAAATTACGCATCTAAGTGAACTTTGTGCAGTTTGCTTCACGTGTTCGCCATAAAAATTTGAAACAAAATTTCTCAATTATCAGTCAAATTACCAGTCTGGGAGGCTATCTGGTAAAAGTTTTTTGTGAATTATAACGTGTAGAAGAAAGTTTTTCACGGGATGGTGATGGACAAGCTATTGAGTGAGCGCAAAGCAAACACGCTATGGAGGTTTTGTGTAGCAAAATGAATATCTGAAAAAAGGGCATTGAATGTAATGCATTTCATTTCTCCTGCGATATCGGATGTGCAGATCCGAGCATTTCTTTTATTTAATTCCTTTCTTCGCGGCTATTATCCATAACGGTTATTCGAGTGGGTCAACCTGGATTCCTGGGTTGAGCATATTATATTGTTTCCTGTGGACTGGATCGAGTGTCCTTAAAAAGTCTGACATCTGTTTCCTAACCGGGCAAGGAGGAGAGGCTTGCTTAGTGAGTGTGAGGCATGCTCGAACCGGCACATGTTCTGTAATGAACGACGCCATTACCATGCCGCTAATACTCTGCTACGCATTCCCTATAATTTACAACATAACAGATAAAAGGACAACGCTCCCGGCGTTGATCAATATCTGAGGGATGCGCCTTGCATTCGACTTCATTAAGCATCGTTTGGAGGTGATTGAACGCATATCTGACCTTTACTCGTGGTGGGCTACCGATGTTTCGCGCCAGTGCTGCTCTCCTCCCAGACAAGTCTGGTACCAATTTGTCGACCACAAAGGGATGGAAGACTTAGTAAGCTATTGGGGTGGAGATCGATTCCAAGTGTGTGTTGCAGGGCGCCTCCGAGCACTGCACCACGCGCTCATTTGTAACATGTACCAATATATATGTTCCTACGAACTGCCGACGTTGAGCCAATGCAAGGTTGCGTTGCTATTGTTTGATAGCTGACCTTTCGTCTACTTCGCTTTCCTCAGAGTATTGGTGTTTCGAGTTGGATTACCCGTGTGTTGTTTACGTGAAATGTATAACATACAGAGTATTTCAGACGTTGTGTGTTAAACAACCTATCTGTGGTTAGAAACAATACTAACAATTAGCCTTTTTACTTTCACTGAAGACCTGATCACCCAAGTAATGACGATCATGTACGACACCATTTTGAGCGGCGAAAAAGAAGACAGTACTCTCTCTAAGCAATGTTTACTGGAAAAAAATTACATAGAGAACCGTGCAGCCGCTCGGCAGAAACATCCTTTATGCAGCCTTGTTTTTGGACATCTATTCCTTTAAGGAGCGAGCAACCGATATCGGGATTTTACGATTGTAAAGGTGTGAACCAAATTCTGTTCTTACAGCTTTATTTACTTACGGAACAATATCAAATTATGGCGGACAAAAATGAGACACTCCACCCAGACTTGGATAAGCTCTGCAGAGAATATTATACCTTTTGCGAGGTCATCATTGCTAACTTTAGTGCTATATGTCAGGTCATTGGAATGGAGCCAAAATGATGAACGGCTTACTAAATTTCCCGTAGTAATAAATGGCCTTATCGCTGCGTCTTTTGTCCTTAAGCAGCTTCACGTTGCATTCAACTGTCGTCTCGCAAGTGCCTCTTTTTGTATAAAAGATTAAGGCACAAAATTCTAGAAGCTAAATCCTAACGCACTGCGAATTAGAACTTGTTTACATGTTTAATCCAGTTGGGGTATACTGTTTTCGAGAGCGTTTACTAAAAGCAACGGGCCGATTATTGTCCTTCAGCACAATCATAACAGCTTTCACAACAGCACCATCACAGTAGGAAGAAATTTGAAATTTCAAAAATCATAAATAGGGTGCTCGCAGAGCATACGAAAGTTGTCACTCAAACATGAGTATTTCGAAAAGTGGAAGAAGGATTCTAAATGAATAGAAGCAACAGGACTAGATGACAGCGTAGAATTTGTGGAAAACACATAAAGCCTCATATGACCTCACCAATATTCATCACAATTGTTCTCTTACCTACGGTAGAAATGCACAATGTATCAAGAAGAAAAACTGCAAAAGTCATTCACAACATTTTCTCCAACCATTGTAACAGTTTCTCTCACCTCATTACATGCGCTATCACGCGGATGGATGTTCCATTGATGAGTTCCTTCTCTAGAAGTTGACATGATATCTCATTGGTGAGAAATTCTATTAGGTAATGAAATCTGAGTGAGCTCCAGCGTCAGAAAATCAGCCTTAGCTCTAATCCGGATTCTCAAACACCTGGTAGGGTTGGAGAAATGTTGGTGGGAAAAAAAACAATATGAGTGAACAAGGTTTTGCGAAAAAAGATTCTGTACTATAGATTATATCCACTTGGCAACAAAATTCATTGAATGATAATGTACCTAGGTCATGACGCTGTGTTTCACACAACCCCAATGTGTTCAATAGGTACGACAGGTGCTTACTGATTCCTTAGGAAACCGTGGGGCTTCCATTTGTTTAAAAATGCTCCACATTGGTTATATAGAGCGCCGCTATCAAAAATTTTATAATTCTACCCAGACATAATAATCGCCGTAAAATGGGAACTCAAAAGGGTTCTAGTTCCTTATGAAAATGACTTTGGCTTTTAGGCTTTTGACGACGTCATATAGGATAGTGGAATGGGGTACATTGGGCTAAGTAGCAGATTGGTAGTTACTTACTTTACTAACATCTTTCCATGATATGAATGCTAAGTTCAACAAAACCGACTGCTTTTAGCAACACGTTCGGAGTGAACGATGGTGGTGGTTTGAACCTAAAAAAATAGCTTTAACGGAAAGCGCACTTTGTTCTCGATTCCTCATTCACATTCAGTGGTACTCTCCACCAGCTGCAACGGATATGCAGAAAAGAACACCTCCAAGAACACCTCTTTGCCTAACTCGACGACTTTTGTGTTCCACGTTCACCAAGGTACCAATCGTGGCAGCTGTGTAAACACGATAACGTATCACTGAGCGTTATTAAGCCACTCCATTGGGATGTGAGTTTGTTTGAATCCCGTAACAGAGACGGAATTCAGAGTTGTGTAAGGTACAACCACAAGGACGCTGAAATATGAGCAAAACTCATGACCTCAGATACGATTTGAACTCATAATTGCCTTTACAGGGGCATGTATGTTATACACTATTCAACCGAAGCTTTTGTTTTTCACTCCTCTTAGTCACGTTTTTACTCAAATGTGTCAAGTTACTCGAACTTCTGTGGTTTTTAACCTAAGCAACCCAATGATTGGAGACACTGCCATGTGAAAAAAGTTTAGCTAGATTGCTTTCTAATCTGATTTCGCACACATCCATCTAGTCCGTGGTCCAAGAAACGTGAAACGAGCAAAAAATCACATAATCTCCACTTCGTAGACGCAATAGGAACAAATGGAGGCTCAGTTAGCGCATGTCACCGTCATTCGACTATCAACGGACGTATGTGATATGCTTTTCATAGCGCTCAATTGAAGAAGAAGCTTAAAGGTTTAAATAGAATCCTTAATAACTGCATAAGTAATTTCACGACGTCTTACGAAAAGTGGTAACTTGACTTAATTTTAAAAAAGAAACAAAATCATTAGGCAAAAAGCCCATGATATCAATCCATCGTGGTCAAGTCAAATAGTAGCAACTTGCAGACAGAAGTTTTCTCTACACACAGTAATGTGATTCCTGAGTTCGCCTTTCCATTAACCTTATTGATTGATGACATTGATAAATGATTCGCTGCTTTCTTGACAAGCATAAGCAACTCTGTTACTTTATTCTCTATTTGCTAAAAGCTGACCTTTCTGCGGACTTCGGCATTTTCTGAAGCTGGAAACATCAAGTTGACTGCAATCTAGTGAACCGAACATCTCCATAATCCCATCAAAAAACTACGAAATCCAAATTTCAATATCACTAAAAAGCGATTCCTTCATATACTTACCGCTTTCTATGAGTCTTTCATTGAGTATTTCACGTAGAGACCAGTCTCACAGAGTTCATGAAGAGGCGTCTTATGCCATCCTCATGTTAAAATATTAAGATGTTGGGTGAGATCACGCGAAATATTTATGTGGTCTATCTTCGTGTTCATGGAATTTATCCGTAATGCCTCGAGGACCTAACGTACTGAAGCCTTAGATTCTTGTGTGAGATGGCGATTTTTGCACGCGAATCGTCTCCACTGTGCCTTCGCCTCTTGCGCCTGCTTATCGAGGTATTTGGTATAGCTTCAAATTTGCAGACTAGGTTTTCTTTTATAAAAAGCAATCATCATCTCTTTCGTTAGAGCAAATTGTGCAATTTTGAGCTGCATCTATACTGCTAAACAGGCGGGTTTGAACTAGCTGACGTCTTTGAGTATACAGTGGCATTTCAATCACTACTTTCGAATTCTCTAGACCGGCCTTTTATAAGCAACATTCCATACCTGCATTTATTTCGTAAAAATTGAAGGAAAAGAAAAGCAAGATCTTATTCCCGCTAGAATTATCGTTTGATGGCCTGGGCCTTCTTCTACACTTGCCCCGAAGACCTGCAGTTTCCTAGTCATTGGAAATGGCTAATTTCCAGGATTCCTCTTTCGTCTCTTTTTGTTCACATCTTGGCGGCCTTTTGAAACATGTTCCTCACTGCGCTCTTTTGTGTGTGAGGGGTGGAAGGAACGGTAGTATTCCAGTATGCATTTACTTTTTGGCTTTCACTACCACTTCGTGACGTAGCCGTTTTGGAACGGGTTGCTTTGAACGTTTAAAAATGGAGGCCACTTCTTTCTGCTTTTCTTGGGTAAACTTAAAGCACTTTAGCTCTCATTTTTAGAAAATAGTTCACACATTATCTGAAGACTAAGAAGTTAAGGAACTCCTTTAAGACGCTCAGGAGCTTTTGAATTGAGAATGTTTAGTACAAGTTGGCGTTGCATAAGGAGTTCGAAAATGTTTTGTGTAGTGAAGTCATTCGGCACGTTAGGCTTCAGAGTGTTGAAAGACTCCAGCACGTATGTGCTGTTAGGGCGTGCGTTACGTAGACGATCCAGAAATATCTAGGTGCTCGTGAGATAAGTTGGAATGTACCTCAACAACTGCGTAAGTAACAGGGTTAAAAACCACATAATTCTATCCGTTGGCCCGTCTACGCAGCTAACGATAGGTGTGTCGTGAATAACGACTGACGCAAGATCATCAGTGGATACTAACTTACGAGTTTTGATAGGTAGGCAAAAGACGTGAGATGTTGGTAATTCGGCATTCAGTTGAAAAATACTGGTAGTTTCAAACATCTGCTCCTGCTACTTTGAGCCATTACATGTTTAATTTTTGGTATTGAGTTTTGAAAAGGTTTTCAGATCACTGGCGATAAAGGAAAGAATCTTCAAGATGCTTTTTCGTTACCTCAAAATTTAATGAAAAATATGTATTCTTTCTTTGATGAGCTTACGCGAGGTTGATAATAATATTTATTATAGGCTAACGTTTCGACGTCTTCGTCTTCATCAGAGCCGATGATCCGAGTCGATGGTCTACGCTTGTTATTCGTCTCGATGTGGCGGCTTCGCCTTCGTGTCGAGTCAGGTCTTCAGCGGTCCACTTCCGCCGTATATGTTTAGTACAAGTTGGTGTTGCATAAGGAGTTCGAAAATGTTTTGTGTAGTGAAGTCATTCGAAAAAATTACCACCAGTTCTTAGTCCTTATCACTAAGAGATAGTCCAGTGTTTCTAACCTTATCAGCATTCCAACCTTTGGAATGCCAGATTTTTACATTTTTCTAAGGTTGGGACGAAACTTCATTGCTGGAAAATGATTAGAGACTTTGAAAGGTTTGTCCGTAAATATGTGAAATTTTCTGCCAACTGCATTGCTGGGGCCTTGTTGTGTAAAGAACGTTTGGAGAAGCCGTGCTAGTGATGAAGCCTTTACTTTTTATTCTTCACACCTATTTATTGCTTCAACTATGGCCTTGTTACGAAGTAAATCTTGAAGTTAAAGCAATCTATATACGACTTTATGAGAGATTACCTTAGAAATGGGCTTAGCTGTTTAGTTAGTGTGTCCACATAAATGTGCCAAGTCGAGCTAGCTTGCCTAATTAAGTGATATGTTATAGAACCATGCTATTCTCTTTCTTCGATGAAACCTTTATCACAAATTCCACGCAGTTCTTCTCGGGTTTTCAATACATTCCTCATTATTTGTTTTGTCTAACTTTTCAATGATTACAGCTTTTCCTGTTCACTGAGGCCGGTCTGCTCGATTTCATCACAAGCATTTTCGGTCTCACTAATCGACCATCCGTTGATGAAAATGATTGGTTGTATCCAGAACCAGATTGCGACAATGAGGTTGCTCAAAATCTTCGTGTGGAGTTTTAAATTTGCGTCATTCCACTGTGAATTCAATCAAAATAGTTTAACCAATGAAATTTAAGATTTTAGCAACAGATTTTGTGCAGGTCATCAACACAGTTTTCATTTTTGATACACTAAGAAATGGTACGAAAGTGTACAACATGCTGGCCGTCACCGACATGGACAAGGACGCGAAATCCGGGAAAGACTGGACGTGGCGTGCAGTGACAAGGAGGGGAAAGTTGGTAATTACCAAAAATAAAAGGAACGTCTCGATAACTTGGAATCTTGGCTCGGATCACAATCTTACCACGTGGGTTACCATTTTGTTGTCATTTCATTCTGATTTGAATTCAGATGATGCTATGACAAAGTGGAATTTTTGATGCGCCCGAATTCAGGAATATTGCCACAGTATGATCTCGACAAACAGTGCTAGAACTGGCGCATTTTTGTAATCTTAAATAATGTGCATTGTTTCTCCCGTTTTCACTCGTCTCATTTTCCTTGTACTTGTCACTTCTGGTCTATTGATAGCGCGATGTTGTATTGAGTACTATTCTATGATTTAATTCAGCAAGACTAAAGCATTCACGACAAAAGAGGGAACTGGTGTAGAATATCGACATGAATTGTTGTGGCACTATAGAACGCGATTCTAGAAACTACTTGGTGGTGGTCACTATATGACTGGAACATCTTGGAGAACTGAGACATATTAAGCACAGGTTCTGTCTTCATCTGTTCGGTAGTTCCTAGTAATAAATAGGATCTTCGCCCATTTGTCGCTAATGTAAAAATCCGAAGTTGCAAAACGTCTCGAACTCTCCTTTTTGACGAGGACAGTTTCTTTTCAGGATGTGACTGATTTATCACAAAGAGATCAGGTCCAACATAGAGTAAGGATGCTGCAGAAATGCTATGAAGAATGGTCTGTGTACGATTCGTGCTAGTACGCACTTGTGATGTAAAAACGACGTTTTTCCTTTCCAGTGAAAGACAAAAGACACATTTTGCTGACCATAGGTCTGTATCGGCTAGCTCACTGCAGCTGCTTAGTCTTCTTGTTACCCACACGGAACTTCGCTGTTGCTTCAGTCTGAACCTGATAATTAAACTTTTGTACACATGTGCTTATGAACAATAGGCCAATGGCGGCAATTTAAGCATTAAATGTTACCATAGACAATAATGTACGAAATCTTTTTGCGTTGTTTTAAATAATTAACATAGAGAACAATTAGGTTACTAAGAGGAGTAACACGGCATCAGTGGAATACAAGGAATAATTGAGAACGAAATAGCAGTGCCTTGATTGTTGGCGAAAGTGGGTAAAAAAAAAGCGAAGGGATTTCATTGGCCAGCGGATCAGAGCGGCACGGAACATTTATGAAATCGCAAACTCTTGGTTTTATATACATTTAATTCGACAAAAGATATTTGCTTACATTCAAATTAGAGTTTGATAACACCCGTAATCGAAAAACGGCCGTTTAATTATTAACAAAGAACAAATAAGAAATAAGTGACAACGAAAAGTGACTGACTACACAAGGAATGCTTCAGATTAGCATTCATTAACCCATTAAAAAGTTATTATTGTGCATTTCACAGCCTCCTATTTTTTCGTCCTTTAAGGGATTGAAGGATAAAAGCTCTAAAAGCTTTCGGCGTTGATCTATCACTGAGGTATATACCACGCAATCGATTTAATTAAGCATCATTGGAGGTGACTGAATGCATATCTGGTTTTCACAACGGCACGCGGTAGCCTACCGATGTATCTATCTAGTGCTGGGAAGGAAAGCTTGGTGGGCCTGGCGCACGACGGTCGATCCCACATACATTGCAGTCGCCTCCGACCACTGCTCTACATGCGCCCTTGATGGATAAAATTTTAATTCGAACCTTTCTCTATTTTACCTTTTTTATTTTTAGCCAATAAGATTTTAATAGAACAATGTTCTAGACATGTTAATGCAAAAGGACGTGCGATGGAGTTATCGGATTTGTCTGAGTTTAATGGTCGACTTATTTCACCGGACGACAAGACAGGATTGCTCTACGAAATTAAAGACAATAAGGTTAATTTTGTCTCAAAGTCTTTACAAATTGCTGGTTTTTCGTAAAATTTTAGAATACTTCGAAAAATTCCGTACTCGTCGAACTGAATTCAGTTCTAGTTGTGCTAATGATGAGCCCTCAGTTTGCAGTCGCGCTGAATGCCATTATGACACTAATCAATTAGCTCGCTAGGTATTGGGTCTGGCATCTGTTTATTTAGGTAGTTTTCACTTGGATTTTCCTTATTTATCCGGAAGAGCACATATGGCGCAGTGGTTGAAGATGCCATACAATACACATTCTTCGATCCCGCTCCAGTGGCTCACCAAATCATTAATCCTATCGCTGCTGCCATATTCGCATCACACTTGTCTGGCGAGGTAGCAGCATTCACTTGATTGTTCAGTAGGTCACCGTTTTTGCGATGCTTGACGAGGAAGAATGCTTGGCGCTCCCTTCAAGGTTTGACCAAAGCAGAGAGCTGTACTTTACTGTTTTGTTCGACTGGAGAAATGAGACCAATGCAGAAGTTACAGTGGAAGCATCATTACTAAATGTCTTCGAACTCAAACCACGATCTCGTTACTTACCACCCACTACTGAAGATTTTCACGTCAACCCAATTCATAGAGCACATGCTTATTTATAACCAAGAGGATGTTAAAAAAGAGTACCTTCGAAGCCTTCAAATTTTTATTATTTTATACTATTCGTATGTCACATCTATTGTGCGGGTTCCAGCACTTCTCTCATTCCATTCATTTCCTCGCAACCACCATCCAGAAAGGTCTTTCAACTTTTACGTGTCGCTTCACTGCAGCTTGGCGATTTTCCTTTGGTCATGAATGCAATTGAATGATAGTCGAGCAGAATCCTGCACTCTTGAGATAGAACGCTCACACTTGGATTGCAGAGGGAAAACTCTTCACAGACAAGTCCGGCCCCAATTTCTCAAAACAAGGTGGCATGAGAGGCCTAGTGAGCCGGAGAACGGTCAAACCAGCACTGTGCTCGTGATGATCGGCATCACTGACGCTGTGATATCCTCACCCTGATTTCTAAATTTCCATTGTTACTGCGAAATAGACTTCGGTCGTGTTACTTACGGTGGCTGATAATTAGATGCTTGACTTATGTGGAAAATTCTTCAAAACAAGTAGAAGCATACAAACAAATATGCAAATATCTAAACCAGAGCAGGTTTTTTAGGCGATTCCGTGGTTGTTCCTTAATTCTGGACCAGGTAATGCCACACATGGGATGAAGGCTGAATGGACAACCATAAAAGGAAAATATCTCTACGTTGGAGGTAATGGAACGGTGGAATTGCTGAAATTACTACTATTTGTCGAGTCACATAGTTTTTTAAAAGAACTAAAATTGAATCACTTTTTGTTCAGTATCTCATAAAAGCACCCACAAGACTCTTGGGGTTGTTTCAGGAATATAGAGATAAAAATGGAACTGTTCTCAACGAAGACGCAATGTGGATCAAAATTGTTTCCAAACGTGGGGAGGTAAGTCTTAAAGGCAGAACTTTTTTCAACGCCTTTCCTACAACTAAACTTACGAAATAAAGTCTTTTTGTTCGCAAGGATTATGCAGTGTTTTCGTTGCTATAGGCTTCCGTATGAGTCCTACTCGTTACAGCACTCAATAATTTCAATAGCCTGTGTTCAATAGTTGGCAGAAGAAGCAAAACTAGTTTCCTCCTCTCTTTTATAGAAATATCAATGATGTAGATTCGAACAGACCGTCATTTAACCTCATCATCAACAATCAATACCTTTCTAGATTATTAATTATCGTTGTCGTCGCTAATCATCGTTATCATCATAAAATGATACAATTTCATTTCTTTCAGTAATACTTTCTCAGGTAAGAAGCATTGACTGGAAGGACGTCTATGAAAGGGTCCGTGGAGCTGTCGATATCACTGCACCCGGTTATTTAACTCACGAAGCAGTACAATGGTCTCCACAGCACCGAAAGTGGTTCTTTCTTCCAAGAAAAGAGTCGAAAACGAGTTACAATGAAATGGAGGATGAAAGAAAGTGCGCTTTAGCTAACGAAAAACTTTTCAGCCTAATTAGAACAGAATTTTTTTGTCAAAATTGAATTCCAGAGGCACCAATTTGCTAATTATCGGAAATCCGCTCCTCACAAAGTTTAAAGTTGTTAGAGTAGGTAATCTTACGCATCCTGAACGTGGATTTTCGGCATTTGAATTCATTCCTGGAACGAAAGACCGGCTTATTGTGGCGCTGAAATCCGAAGAAGTCTACAACCAGCCAACAGCGAGTTACATTACCGTGTTTAATATTAACGGTAGTGTCATTCTCGATGATCAGAAACTCGATCAACAATATAAATTCGAAGGTATCTACTTTATTTAAGAGTAATAAGATACGCAGTGTAATAAATTATTCTCAAGTATCTTCGGTTCATAAATTGTGGTGGATTCAGAATTGGCAGAAGCAAAGAACATTACAGTAATTCACTGTTTCCCTGATAGACATTACAGTATCACAAGCTCTCAGTATTCATTCATCCAGAATGACTTCATGTTCTAACGAAGAACCAAAAAATCTGCAATAATTTCGAACAGTAATTGTTGAAATAACGTCCTCTGAGTTTGAAACTAATTCTTGTGAACACTGGCTGGTCAGCAAAGAAAGCATATTCGACCATAGAACACAAACGTTATTGCATACTGCACTTGTGAAAATAACAAAGAACTTTCTATACTTGCGTGCTTAGATAGAGAGCCCGTTCATACGAGCTTTGCGGACCCTTCCACCCCTACTCCCCTATGGTGGTGTTTTCATTGCATAATGTTGGCTAGTGTGAGTCTAATACCGTGATCTCGAAAACAACCGTAACTACGGGAACAGGTGATTAACATCAGTGATGAATACGCACGCCAGTGGCAACGTGTAGGTGGTTACCCTAAGAAGTGTGCGGTGTTCACAGCACTGAGGCTCACAGTGCTTCAACCAGTGTGTGGTGTTTACAAAACTAAGGCCCCCATTGTAGGAACAATTACGCGGAATTCAAAACACTGAGACTCACAGTGCGGCAACCAATGCGCGGTGTTGACAGCAATGAGGCTCACAGTGCTTTAACCAGTGTGTGGTGTTTACAAAATTAAGGCCCACATTGTAGGAACCAACGCGCGGAATTCAAAACACTGAGGCTCACAGTGCAACAACCAATGTGCGGTGTTGACAGCACTGAGGCTCACATTGCTGCAACTAATGTGTGGTGTTCACAGTATTAAGGCCCCCGCTTCAGCAACCAGTGCGCGGAATTTAAAATAAGGTCCTCATTGTAGGAACCAATGCGCGGAATTCAAAACACTAATTTTCACACTGCAGCAACCAGTGAGCAGATTTCACAACACTGAGGCTCACAGTGCTGCAACTAATGTGTGGTGTTCACAGTATTAAGGCCCCCGCTTCAGCAACCAGTGCGCGGAATTTAAAACACTGAGGCTCACAGGGCTTCAACCAATGTGTGGTGTTTGCAAAACTAAGGCCTCGTTATAGCAACCAATTCGAGAAATTCACAACAGTGAAGCTCGCATTGAAGCAATCAATGTGCAGTGTTCGCAACACTGAACCCTGCATTGCAGCAAACAATGTGCGGTTTTCAAAAAATTGAGGCTTTTTTTGCGGCAACAAATGTGCTGCGTTTAAAACATTGAAGTTCGCATTGCAAAAAATAATTTGCATTGCTTACAACAGTGAAGCCTGCATTGCAGCAACCAATGTGTGGTGTTGACAACACTGATGCTCGCATTGCAGCAACCAATGTGCGGTGTTCACAACATTGATGCTCGCATTGTAGTAACCAGTGTACAAAATTTACTAAACTAAAGCTCGCATTGCAGCCACCATTGTGCGGTTTTCAATAAATCGAGGCTCGCATTGCAGCAGCAAATGTGCGGAGTTGGCAACACTGAAGCCTGCATGGCAGCATCCAATGTGCGGTGTTCGCAACACTGAAGCCTGCATTGCAGCATCCAATGTGCGGTGTTCGCAACACTGAAGCTCTCATTGCAGCAACCAGTATATAAAATTTAATAAACAAAGGCTCGCATTGAAGCAACTAATGTGCGGTGATCATAACACTAAATTGCGCATTGCAGCAACCAATGTGCGGCTTTCACAACACTATAGATCG